>BPLR01014100.1:55000-135414 GCA_021605095.1 Caerostris extrusa
TACTTCTTATTTCAAATTATTTTTTTTAAAGAAAGAAACGTAATTTTACATTTCAGAAATCTCTTTAATTTTTAATTAAGATGAATTAATTTTAATTATTTAATATACCTTCAATTTGAAAATTGAATTATATACTTTATTCTCATGATTATGAATTTTTATTTACAGCAAAAAAACATAATTTTACATTTTAAAAATCATATTACATTTCTAATTGCATTAATATTCATTAATAATTTCTAAATTGCAACCAATATTTGCTTTTTCCCCTCGCCTACTGCTAAGAAAAATTTTACAAATAAAAAAAAAAAGTGTGCATAAATTAAACGATCCCAATTTAATTAGACTTCCACGTGATTTTAATCGTCCATCTATGAAGATGTAACAATTAAGTTTTCTCTCTCACGAAATGAATTCAAGCGAACCATTCTGTATTAACAAAAAGTGATACGATTTGCGTAAATAATCTACCATAGAAAAATAATGCCCTTTTCTTAAATAATTAAAAGAAGGTTTGAAATAATTTATTTCAGTTTCTCATTTTTAACTATTTGATAAATAGCATTTAGAAGGTATGCGTCCTTAACTAGTGATGATTTCTCGTTTTGTCTTGATTCCCAAATGAATTAGGCCAGGACAGATAACGCTTTATTTTCGAACTGATAACTCTCTTTAATCTTAGGATTTTGTAGTTGAAGCATATTGCTAGGGATTAATAAGAAAAGCAGATTTATTCTTTTTGGCAGATATAAATACAAAGACAAAATAATATCACTAAAATTGCACGATTTCAAATTTCTAAGAACCCAGGAAATAAATATTAATACCTAGAGTGTAAAACTTGATACAATATGCAATGTTTTAAATAATATTTATTTAAAAACTTTGGGAGGGTTTTTTAGTTCATTTACTGAGAAAATTAACCAGTAAAAAGTAATTAAAGAAAAAAAAAAGTAATAGTTAGTAATCAAATAGCCCTATTCTCCAATGGGGCTGTTGCGGCAATGAAGAAGCATTATATTATCTCAAAAAAAAGGTCGGTTTTAAGTCACAAATTGGCTTATAATCAATAAGGTATTAAAATTGAAAGTAAGCTTAAAATCTAAATAAAAAGTTGTTAAAAATGTTTTTCATTTAAATGCTTCATTTTCAGAATTATTTTTAATAGTAATTAACAATATTTATATATTTTTCACAAATCAAATAATATTTTTCATATATGCCATGTAATTTTTGTGAGCACTTATTTTTTTTAAGGAATATATTGTGACTTGAAAAGGTTTGAATACTGTTGATTTAAATAATTGCGTATGAAATGTACACTCATGTCCATAAATTAAGAATAATTCAGAATCACACAGAAATTGAACTCTAAAATAAAAATTTTCCCTGTAGAATTATCACACACATCTTGAAGAAGAATATGCAAATTACAGGAAACCACCAGATGGCGCGGATAGTACGTCACAATGGCGAGAGTGTAAGAGAGGGGTATATAAGGAATGGTGGCAAAGAAGTAAAATTGTTCACAAGCGCTTTAAATGCCTTTCAGTGCAATAACCGCATAGTTATGGCACAAAGGAAGCATTTGGATGATTTTTACGTGGTAGAATTATCGAACGACTGGAATGTGGACGTACCCAGCTGGAAGTATCCGAGGAACTTGGAATCGCCCAGAGTGTCATCTCCAGGCTTTGGCAACAATTCCAAGATAATGGTAATGTGAGTAGATGTTACAGCACAGGTCGCCCCCGAGTTACAACGCCGAATGAGGACCGGTATTTAGCAGTTACTGCCAAAAGAAACAGACGGAACACAGCATCAGACCTGTCTCATCAGCTCTCTGCAGCTATCAGTACGACAGTTTCAAGGCAGACCGTATACAGACGCTTAGGGCACATTGGTCTATATGCTCGTAGGCTTGCCAGATGTGTTCCCACTGTACCGCAACTCATTGTCGCCTGAGATTAACCTGGAGTAGAGAGCATGCATTGTGGACACCGCAACAGTGGTCTTGTGTGATGTTTTTCCGACGAGTCCAGGTTTAGTTTGCAGTCTGATTCTCGCCGGACTTTCATATGGAGAGCGCAAGGTATCCGTTACCACCAAGAGAACACCATTGAACGACACCGTTACGGTGGTGCAGAATGGCTCGTTTGGGGACGAATTATTCTTGGTTCCAGAACTGACCTACATGTTCAGAGTGTAACGATGACAGGCCACATCTATCGGGATGACATTCTGGAACAACATGTACGTTTGTTTCGGGGCGCCATGGGTGCTGAATTTCGGTTTATGGATGACAACGCCCGTCCTCACCGTGCAAACATTGTAGACGAATGCCTTCAATTGGAGGATATCACCCGTATGTATTGGCCAGCATACTCACCGGACTTGAATCCAATAGAGCATGTGTGGGATATGCTTGGCCGACGAATTGCAGCCCGTCAACCCCCTCCCACCTGTCAACAGGAATTTCGGAAGGGCATTGCTTGATGAGTGGTGTAATATTCCCCAAGATCAGATTGATAATTTGATACTCAGCATGCCTAGGCATTGTAAGGCCTGTATTGCATCGTCCGGGAGACATACTCCATATTAACCATCATACTAACCTTGTTATACTGTTTTTTGTAAATAGGTTCTTTTTTGAAATTTGCTCCAGGGAGTAAAAATTGCAATTTTCATTAATTATGTCAAACATATAGCATCTTTTTGCTCTTTACCTTTTGTTTAATAAATAGACTTTACAAATAAGTCAAATTTGTTTTGCTTCTTTCTCTTTCTTTGCCTGAACTTCATTATTCTTAATTTATGGATATGAGTGTATTATCGAATCCTATGGTTTGATTCAAATAAAGAATTTTGAGTTTTTCATTACTTATAAATATACCGTCTTGTATAGAGCGGCCCAAAATTCACGTAACAATTGAATACGTGAACAATTTGAATTTTGGATAACCTATATATCAGTTGCCTAATAAAAACTACAAATGATTTTATGGAATGCTGTTTTTTACATGGAAAATTTGTTATAACAAAATGAACGTGATTTATGTTGCCCATAATTCTAACCTAATGCAGTATTTTTTTTAGAAAACTATTTTATATCATTTGTTTTCGCCCTCAAGCACACAGTAGACTGTATAATTAGGAATTACATTCATACACTAACAGTAATCCACACAAAGAAAACTTAACAAATTTATCACACTTTAATAGCTATAGCCAGAGTGAAACAGCATGGTCAATCGCGGCCATGCTGTTTCACTCTTGCCGTTCAGGCACGACACTAACACGAGGAGTTCTGCGCACGCAGGCGCATACATACACTTTTTTTTTGCCGCTAGGGGTATCCACGCGTGTAGGCGCGAACATCATTTATATCACATATGGTGATCATTTATATCACTTGTTTTCTACGTGTAATCTCAAATTTAGTTTGTTCATATGTTTTGTCAAATCGACATAGAATGCAAACTTCCACAGACATTCGCTATTTTGTAATTCAGAAAGAGGGCGATGCTTTTCATTTCAAAAAAATTTCGGTCTGTGCTCGAAGTTCAAAAAAAAAGCGCTGCAGGACTTTTCCGCAACTATGCCAGCGTACGGCAGTATGATATGGTAAATCATTTTCACTCATATCTTCAATAAACTCGCGGAATTGCGGTGATTCAGCAAAGTGGATCTGATGAAATTAACATCTGATATGACTGGTTTTAGAACTTCAGACATATCCAAACATTGATGCAGTTGATGCGGTTGATGAATGATACAATGTAAGACTAATGATTTTGAACCACCATAACCAGTGCAACCACTCCTTTATTCTTACCGCACATGTTTTTGCCTCCATCAGTTATAATAGATTTCAAGTTTTCCATCGTTGGTTCTTTTTATTAATGGCATTGCCGACTTCCTACAAAATATCTTCCCCAGTAGCCGTGAAGATAATACTATCAAGAAATTCTTCATACATTTCATTGCTTTTATTTACAGGAAGAAGGTGCTGTGGAAGAAGGTGCTGTGGAAGAAGGTGCCGGTACAAGCACCTACAATGTGTTTAAATGTGGAAATTGCTCAGCCGGTTTCTCATACACAAAATGCATTTGAACGTTAATGTGATGCCTCGTGTAAGGAGCAGAAATGCGTACCAGCTATTTTCTGACTTTAATAAAGGTCGAATTGTAGCGTACCTGGATTGCGGTTTTGTGTATCGCAGTATTGTTGCTTTCGTCGCTCGTGATCCAATGACTGTTAGCAGAATATGGAATCGATGGGTTAAGGACGATAATAAGGAACGCCGTGGTGGATCTCAACGGCCCCTATCACTAGCACCGAGAAGACAAGCATATTACTCGCATGACCTTAAAGGATCGTGCAGCCACGTCACGCGCCCTGAGTCAAGAATTGGGGTCTTTTGCAAGACAACAAGTGTCTGCACGAACAATTCGACGACGTTTGCAGTAGCATGAACTCTCAGCGCGGAGACCATGGCTGCGACTATCCTTGACGTCACATCACAGACAGGAGCGTCTTCAATGTTGTGATCAACTATGAACCCAGGCGCAAGAATGATGAGACATAATTTTTCAGATGAATTTAGGTTCTGTTCAAAGCATCAAGATAGTCGCATTCGTGTAGGGCGGCAGCGAGATGACACATTGGCAGAGTGCATTAGTCATCTTAATACTGGCCCATCACCTGGCGTGATAGTATGGGGTGCTATTGGATACATGTCTCGGTCACCTTTTGTTCACATTCACGACCCGTGGCTCTACCCTTATTCGAGCTCTGCGAAACCCTACGCTTCAGCAGGATAATGCACGTCCACATGTTGCCGGTATTGTACGACCAACCTTGCTACGGAAAATGTTCGGCTGTTGCCCTGGCCTGCACGTTCACCAGATCTCTCACCAATATAAAACGTCTCGTCCATGGTTGCAGAGCGACAGGCTCGTCACCATTCGCCAGTCAATAACGTTGATGACCTGTGGCATCGTGTTGAAGCTGCATGGGCATCTGTAGCTGTACATGCCATCCGATCGCTGTTTGACTCAATGCCCAGGCATATAAGTGCTGTTATTACTGCCAGAGGTGGTTGTTCTGCGTACTGATGTCTCAGGATCTATGCACTCAAATTTCTTGAAATTTTAATCCTTGTTATTTCTAGTATAATATATTTGTCCAATAAATATCATTTTGTTATATGTATTTCTTCCTGGTGTAGCAATTGTAATGGCCAGTAGTGTAGATAATTTAAATTTAGGGCAACATATTTGTTATGTTTTTGCTAACTATGTTGAAATATTCCATTCTATAGTTATATTGAATATTTCTGTTTCGTTATTATAAATCTGCCAGTCTGCCAATGTCTTTATGATCTTGATTATGATAGTCATGTGGTTTTAGAAATAAGGAGAAACTAATTTAAATAATTTTTTAAAGTGTTCTTTATTAGAGAGTGTAATGTCTCATAACCCTATAACGAAATATGAATTTAAAGTTTCTAATCTCACTTTTAGTATTATTATAAACCTGTGGAATTATCTGAATTGTTATAAAAAATGTACTTTTGCAATATTTGGATACATTTATCCACTAAATATTAAGGTTGACTAATCATTGCCTAATATATAAAAAAACCAAATTAATTAATTAAACAAATATTTCGATAGATTATTACTGCACAATTTAATGAAGAACTTGCATCAACCATGAATCCATATCTTTCCAGCATACTACATATAGTCATAAAACTGATTCTCTCTGAGAAAACCACTTGGAAGAGCGAAAACGCCGCGGTTATGTCTATAGACAAGACAGTTACTAATACATAGATGGAAGTAGCAGACAAATCAGTGACAAGTTCTTTTCGAAACTATCTCGTAAATCCCCTAACGACTTCTAAATACTCAGCAGCAACTAATTCATATCATTCCAGAACCACATGATGTCAGTTAAAACCGTCACTCCAAATTTTAAATGGCATTGACAATGGTAGGTTGTAATTAGATACTCCTTTCTAAATTAGCAATCAACTTTACCTGTAATCTGTAGCAAGATATTATACACAAATCGCTCTTCTTTGTAAAAGTAACTATTGATGTCTTCTCATCCGTGAAAAATCTCGATACTCCTTATGATGGTCTTCTAAAGACCAAAAATAATCAAGAAAAATTATTTGTATTATTAAGCAGCTTTTGCAGCACATCTACTAACGCAAAAATCATCTCAAACTCCGATTTCCTGAAATATAGTTTGATGCAGAATATATACCTTTAAAAATTCTGTGGTTAAAATGGATACGTGATTGATTAATCTAAATATATTCCATACTTGATTAGAACACGTAATGTAAAAATTACACGAAAAGAATATTGGTAATTTAGTATTTAAAATTGTTGCTTGATTTGTTCCCTATTTAATATATTTATCATAAAAATATCAATAATAAATATTCTCAATTTTTTTGATTGAAAACTGAGAATCTATGGAGAGAAAAAAAAAAAGAAAGATTAAATAAGTTTATGTTTAAATGTAATAAGGTTTTCAAATGCATATTTTAAACATTTGAAAAAAAAATTTTTTAAGTATACCAGAATAAATCTTTTATGTTCAGGAAATTGTAGGTCTGAATATTGAATTGTGCATCAAAAGTTAATAAAAAAAACTTAGCGCATAATCTAACATTAATTCTAGAAAATTGTCGAAAGAAAGTAAAAATGATAATGCACTCAAGAGCCAATTATGACCACCTGTCAATAACGTGGTGACCCACCTTTGGCGCGCAACACAGCTTCAAACCACCTTGAAATGGATACCACAAGTCCTTGGTAGATGGTCGGAGACAGATTGTACCAGATGTTTAAGCAACGGTCACGCAAATCCGAGGTATTGCGAATTGGTGATCTTTGAACTCTGAGCTACCGTCCCAGGGCATCCCAAATGTGTTCTATCGGATTGAGATCCGGTGAGTTAGGCGGAGAGGACATTAACTGAATTCAGCATCATGTTTCTGGAACCACTCCAACACAATATTTTCCGGTTTTGTTTCACGATGCGAGACAGTCTTCGACGACCTTTTTCTTTGATAGCGCACACGCTATCAAGAAAACTATCACGTCCAACACCATGTCGTCTACTGCTGGTTTCACCGTCATTCATCCACTTTGTATAAGTACTAACAACTGTAGATCGCGAACAACCCACGAGTCGTGGTTGCGGAAATACTTGTTCCGAGCCTTCGAACCATTACAATCTGCCCTCTATCAATGTCGCTTAGACCCGCAGCCTTTCCCAACACACACAGAAGTAAGTGAAAGAATGATTCTTCAGACTCTCCAGCAGCAGTGAAATATCACTTCCACCTGATCGCGTGCCTTCCCCGTCATCCAGGCGAGTTCATTTTGCAGAATGTAGGAGTGGTCATAATGTTTTGGCTCTTGAATGCAGTACATGCTATTATGGGCGGATATGGGTGTATTCGCCTTGAAGACATAATATCTAATTAGTTAAATTTTGCATAATATACAACTTTGGAACTTTGACGAAGTAAAATTTTAGTCTTCCGGAAATTGATAAACATAAAGTTAATATGGCTATTGAAATGTAAAAAATTGGAAGCAGACATTGACACAAACTTATCATTTATTTTCTACAACGCAAAACAGACTACTAACTAACGAAGAGATCACTACAACGCGAAGCCTAAACTACAACCAACAACACCATGACTAAACGACTTCTAATATTTTTAAAATGGTGGAGAATTCTACGGTTGCCACAGTAAAATTTATTTAAACATTTTCTTTTTCTCTTTTTTGTGGACCCAGTTTACTTCGTCTCCTTTTTTTTTTTCTCCTCGTGCGGCCCCTGCAATATAGTTCTCGTGAATGGTGGATTCTTACTATAATGGAATTAATCTATTATTCATTTCTCACTTATTTAGTATAACTAGAATTTAAATTATGTACTTTGGTGTGTTTTTATGTTAACAAAATATTAATCACATGTGTATATATATATACATACAGCCTGAGTAAAAACTTTAAGGCTAGTAAAATTTTTGAGAAAATGTAAAATGCAATAAAAGGGATTCAAGTAATATTAATTATTAAAGTTCATTGATAAGAAATAAATGCTATAAACAGAATTTGTAAATACATAATTATGAGAAACATGTGGTTATTTACAAAGTTAGTATTTCTGCCTGAGTAAAAACTTTAAGGCCACCAGTCCTTTTTTAAAAATAAATATAATTTAATCGTGTAATTACCATTGCAACTACCAGCTTGTGACAACGCTGCAGTTTTCATATTTGCCATACGTTTCTTCGAAGTATTGGTGATCTTTGTGAAGATGGCGAAGAGTAAGAAGTTAACTGATCGTGAAAGAGGACAGATCGAAGCTTTGTCTTCAACAGGAATGATAGTTGTGCTATTGCTATAAAGATAGGAAGATCAATGACTGTAGTCAACAATTTTTTAAAATTGAAAGACA
This sequence comes from Caerostris extrusa, assembly GCA_021605095.1. Classification (NCBI taxonomy): domain Eukaryota; kingdom Metazoa; phylum Arthropoda; class Arachnida; order Araneae; family Araneidae; genus Caerostris; species Caerostris extrusa. Next base: position 63,503 of record BPLR01014100.1, read on the forward strand.
ATTATGGTAAAAAGAATACTGGGGGAAGACCTAAAGCTTTGTCCTCGCGTGATGAAAGCAGAGTTGCCGACTTGCATCTACTGGAAAGTACTCAACCAAGAAACTGATTCCGACGACAGGTTTAAAAAGTTTGTCAAAAAGCGATTTATAACACAATTAGAAGGTCTGGAAGGTGCACTTATACAGCAAAAATGACTAAGCCTCAGTTACTGCAGAGACACAAAATAGAGCGTTTGAACTTTTGGCCAGAAAGTCATGACCTGGTTACAACCAATGGATAGAAATTATTTTTTTGACGAAAAAAATGGAATTTGATGGACCAGATGGCTGGAATTTCTACTGGCATGATATAAGAAATGAAAAAAGAAATATTCTCGAAGCGCCAATTAGGTGGAGGGTCTGTCATGACTTGGGGCTGTTTTTCTTACAATGGTGTGGGCTTAATTGCATTCGTTTCAGGTAGAATGAATTCACAAGGATACCAAAATGTCCTAACAAATCATCTTTTGCCAAATGCTGAATGTCTTGCTGGAGAAAATTGGAAATATCAGCAAGACAATCCACCGATCCATTCGAGTAACAGCACAAAAATTGGTTCCAAGTCAACAATGTTGAAACTGTGAAATGGCCAGCTAGATCACCTGACCCCAACCCAATCGAGAACCTTTGGGCTGACTTAGCAAGAAGAGTTAATGCAAATGGGAGACATTTTACATCAACAACAGAGCTGAAATCTACTATCGAAGATGAATAGTATAAAAACCGTCCCCACTCTTTGTCAAAAACTCGTTTCATCCATGAAAACAAGAATATTTGAAGTAATTCGAAGTAATGGCTCCTACACAACCTTCTAAGAATTTGTAATTTTTTTCTTATATGTTATTTTCTATGTTGGCCTTAAAGTTTTTTATTCAGGCTCAAATATTCATCTGTGTGTTCTGTAATATTTTCTAATAATAAAATATTTGCAAATTAATTTTTCTAGTTTTTTTACTTTTATTTAAGCTCAATAATTATCAATCAAATGGTATTTTAATTCCTCAGTTTAAATGTTTCCATTTTCTCAAAAATGTCTACTGGCCTTAAAGTTTTTACTCAGACTGTATATATTATGGACATGTTGTTTAATGTTTTTAGGTATTATAACTAGTTGATGTTTTCTTTTAAGGCTAAATGTATTCCTAATTCGGTCTTTTAGAGAATATTTGCTGGTGAATTGATTATCTTTGAGGCTTTTATATTTTAAAATTATTTATTTCACATACCTATGAAAAAAAAAAAAAAGCAATTTATTTTAATTCTAATATCTTGGTTGTAGGAAGGGGTTATTTTATGTATTAAATCTATGTAATAAAATTTATTTAAAATAAAACTAAAAATAATAATTATTTTTGAATTTTAAAAACCATTATTTTAGATAATTTACAAAATATTTTGATTTCAGTTATTTCATTTTCAGAATTACAGAGAAGTGAATCAGAATTTTCTAAAAATTGAAATTTTCGGAAAATAAATTTCATATTCTTCTTCCTCTTCAGTGGCGCGACAGCCCCATGGGGGGCCAATGCCTCCCTACAAACTGGAAGATTCCCAAACATGACATGTTGTTTTCATTTTACTGGGTAGAATTGTCAGCCCTGCGTCCAATTTTCCTATTACTTACATACAAATACCCTGAATAGTCTAATTTGTATATGATTGGTTAATGTGATGTAAATGATAAATTAAAATCTTTTATTAAATGTGAAATCAGTAATAAAACTATTTACTTTCTCAAGATCATAAATACTGTTATTAAAAAAGTTTTAAGAATTAAATTAAAAAATAAATTATAGGTACTTAAAAAATGGCCGCATAGCCAAAATATTAAAATTTTCATTGCTATCAATCATACACTCAAGAGCCAAAACATTATGACCACCTGTCAATAACGAGTTGCCCCACCTTTGGCGCGCAACACAGCTTCAACCCGCCTTGGCATGGATTAATACCACCACTTAATACCAGTTAAATACCACTTCCACCTGATCACGTGCCTTCCACGCCCTCCAGGCGAGTTCATTGCATAATGTAGGGGTGGTCATAATATTTTGGCTCTTGAGTGTATATAATGCATCAACTTTTATTAGCAATTGTTCAGCCAATTATACCGGTAATTTTTAGCAAATAGATCACCAGATAAAACAAACGCGAATTATAATTTGATGCTTTTTGTTTGATTTTATTGGGGAATTTTTCTTGATTAAATTTATTTATATAATTTGCAATTCAAACCGTAAAAAAAAACATTCTGCCCAAATATTAAAAGGAAAGCCAAAACAAAAAGAATTGAGAGAGCAAAATTTGAATAAGGAAATTCTGTTGAATCAACAAGAAAATTCTTGCCAATATTAAATCTTAAAAAAGAATTTTAACACATAAACAGTTAAATTAACAAAAAGCAATGGGTTAATTGTTATAAATGTTCTATATAAAAATGAGGTAAATAAAAATATTTAATAAAAATAACAAACATCAACAACTACAACAAAAAAAAACTACACAAACTATTGCAATTGTCCTTAACGCTCCAAATCTTTTCCTGGAATCTCATCGTAACCCACATGCCAGCATGGAGATCTCTGATACTGCTAAGAATTCTGACATTGCTTCTTACTAAAAGGCAAGGCAAAGGCGAGCATTTTTTTTTTTTTTTTTTTTTGACAAACCCTCGAAAGTTACAGCTGTGGCTCCAAGGGGATGGTTTTGAGAAACAGAATAAGAAAAAGAAAGTTCTAAAATGTCTGAAAAACCCATGTTCAAAAATTCCTGCGGAATATTCATTTGATACTACATCGAACCTACCGAGGAAAATCAAAAATCCGTTTTCCCTCCGTTTCTAAACTCCTTCCCTTCATTCTAACGATACCCAGGAATGTAATAAAACACTGCTCCACCATCCAACGCAGAGGACATCGCTGTCAACGGATAAGTGATCACTTATTGGGAAAAGATTACTTTTGCATGCACGCATTTCATTTAATAGTTTACCAAATGAAGTCAGAGATCGAATGTTTCCGAAGGAGAGACGATGGGGAAAAAAAGAAGTCAAACGGGAATGTCTCGCTTCTTTTATTGAAACAAAAGTGTCTTTGGAGGTGTTGAACAAGAAAGTTTTCTTTTTTGAACTTGGCATGCTGATTTCAATGACATGTTGAGCAAAAAAATTTTATTCCGCCTTGAAAATATAACATTTATATATGGCATCTTGTTATTACTTATCATTTTTAAATACGCATTAAACAAAATGGAGATTATTGAATTTATTTGATGTAGCAATTTCGTGTATATTTACCAATTATTGAAAATATTTCTGCATCAGCAATGCATTTTTAATTTATAGAAATATTTATTTAATATTTAGAGAAAAATTGCTTAGCAAGAATGTGCGAGCCCATATATCATACATTTTGAGCAAATTGCTTTATTTTTTTACGGGAAGTAAGCATGCACATGCAAATAAATGTAAAGGAAATTATGCATCAAATTGCATGATTTCTCTCATCCTAGTAAAAGATAATCAATCTTCCAGAGCTTCTATTTTTTACTGTTGTCATTTTTTTCTTACTTTTATGTTTTATGTATGCCACAGGTTTCGGGTTCGAGTTCTGACGAAGCTATGAATGTTCGTAGTTGTTCGGAATCCCCTTTAAAATGTAGGTGGTTGTTGTTGTGGTGGTATCCTTCATGGAAGGAAGATGGGAACAGCTTCTGTTTTTAATGGAACATCAGTGGGTAAAAGTGTGACCTCTGCTCCATGTCCCTGAAGCAGGAGGATAGTGACTTCCGGGAGGACTTTTAGGGTGAACTACAACCATTTGCATATCGTATGGGAAAAAACCTGGAAAACTTCCACTAGATAGTCCGCCTAACGGGGCAAGAAACCCAAAATCACAAAATCATCGAAGCTCCTCCTTTCTTAAAACAGTGTTTACAACAAAGCCTCCAATGGATTGAACCTCGCTCGCACCCTAATTTCACCAGCGGCGCAAGTGGCCACTGAATCACAAGTCAGGTCTCGGTCTAATATGACTTATGAATTAATTTGTTCACTTATTTTGCGTAAAATTTTACTTTATTACCATAGACAATTTACAAATGATTTCGAATTGTGTAACGTTTCCTAATTGGTGTAATATCTAACAAAAACTAGATCAATGCATAACCTCATAGACGTTTCATTTGAATTATTATCAAAAATTGGTTCGTCAATTTTTATTAATGGCTTTCTATTTTATTATTATTATTATTATTTTTATTTTATTATTATTATTTTATTTTATTATTATTATTATTATTATTTTTATTATTATTATTATTTTATTTGATTATTATTTTTTTGTGTTCCTCATTTCAAGGACTTTCCGACATCATCATCTAATAGTTGCATGTTTGAACTCGTAACATTTTGTTCAATGAAATCTAGTAGAAAAAATGGTCCCTTTTGTGCTTAAAAGGAGTATAGAAAAAAAATCGTAACCACTATTCTGCAAAACAATTATAAAGCTGTCAATGAAGTCACAGTTTCTAAGCATTTGAGCATTTTGTTTTATGTGTTCACATTAGAAAGTAGCCTAAATTTAAACACATGTGTAGTTTAAAGGGCTTTTATGTATTTATTTAATTCACATTTTCTTAATGTGTTTTATTGCGCAGTTAATAAAAGGTTCTAAGGTTTCTCGGATTAATTTAGATATAACCCCCGGGTCTTTCATCCCAATAATTATTTGTATGAATAATTCTTTTCATCCTCAACAGCTGTTTTTAAATCGAGATCTTATTCTTTATATCTATCTTTATTATCGGAACATTATTCATAATGTTCCGATTTCGGATAACATCATGGACCCTAAACGTTACCGGAAAATGAGGGCCCAAATAAAACTCCATTTCAAATGTTGGCGGAAAATGGTACTTTGGGCCCCTTAACTCTTGAAATGAATCATGAATAATGTTAATCTTAAGGAATTTTCTGGAGAATTTGGTTTTTGATTGAAGTATTTTGTTGTATGATTTAGACAATTTTCATGTTTTGGGTTGGGATTTTAAACATTTGTATTTCCAATGGTTATAAGTACTCGTAATGCGTTGATCAAGTCCTTCTTCTTGAAGTTTCATATTTTTCACTTTTGTCATTTTCCGGTGCCTATTGAGCAGTATAGTGCTTCGTATTGCATTTGGAATACTTCTTTCTTCATGTATGTCTAGAATTTTCAAACTTTGATATATTCTTTTGAGTATTGTATGTGATAACTTTTCTTGTAGAATTTGTAATAGTTCATTCTTCATTTACGAAGACATTTCTCTTACTTTTGAATATTATTTTGGAGATTCTTGAACAATTCATTCTTCACGAAGTTCTTGATCTATTCAACATTGCTATGCTATTGAATTTGGCCATTCTTGTAGTATTCCAATCAATTGCTTCATATATCTTGTGTATTATTTGGCATATTCCTGAATTTATTCATCCGTTCTGGAATGTTCACATATGATTAGTTGAAATTTCAACATTTTTTTTATATATTTTATTTTGTTCAAGTAATTTAATTAAAAAATTCAGATACCGTGATTATAGAAAATAATTTCTTTATCTGCTTAGTGTTATCTAAGACCAATCATATTAGGATCTCCACTCCAGATTCGAATGAAATATTTGTGCGGATGTCTCTCTCTTTCTCCCTAATAACTAAACGCTTTCTCTCGTTTTGAAAGCGGGGAAACGGGGTATGGAGCCCCCTATTTTTTTTTTCTTTTTCTGTTGTTGAACAGCTTAAGAACTTCTTTTTACTTTGAGGTTATATCAATGAACAAAAGATTTTGAATTAAAAGACACAGGAATCTTAAAATTGCTATTTTCTTTACAGACATTTAATTGGGAAGGGCTTTATCCAGTTATGTATTTAGTAGTTTATTCCTCAGAAAGTTTTCTATTATCAGAAACCTTTTTAAATTAATTTCAGGTCTCTTTTAATGCAAGCATCTCACTTATTCATGGTGTTGTTAGATCATAGTTCAACTGTTCGATTAAATTTTCAAAGGTGCAAATTATTAAAAATTGGCAAAATTTTGAAAAAAAAAAAAAAAAAAAAAAGATATTTCCGAAGCTGTAAGTTATTGATTTATAAATTTATAAAAATCGGGACTGAAAGCTTTTTTTTAATCAGACGGAGCTTTGTGTTTTTTTCATTGAAGGTGCCGATGGGAGAGGAGAAAATTATGGCACCCGAAGATGCGAAATCCTAAGCGCCGAAAAGCAGATTACTTACATTTTTTTCATGAAAATAATTGCATTTCATTAATTCAATTTCTCTTATGAAATTAATTTCTCCCTCGATGTAATTTCCTTTTAAGTTTATTTCATTTTACACATTTTTTTAATTATTACTTACAACCATAGGGGCGAAAAAAAGGGAATATTACAGTGTTGTGTTTTACAGTAATTGATTTCTAAAGTGTGAAATGCATATTTTAATTATTAAAAATACATGAATTGGGACACAAAAATAAATTCCTGAATTTAAATTTCTATTAGAAACCCTTATTATTTCTTTTTTTTTTTTTTTTTACTCGTCTTCACTGAAAATTGGAAATTCTTTCATCTAAGAGCAATAAGAATTTTAATTAAGACGCGTCTCAAAATTGAACTGGTATTCGAATTCAATATGTGATAACCAATGAATGAATTCAATAATTATGTAAAATTTTATAATCCATTAAAAATATTACATGCTTTAACAATTATGTCTAATTTCAGAAAATTGTACAAAATCAAGTACTATTGTTTATGTGGGATTTTTGTAAATATTACGAATACATTTCTCATAACCTTTTATATTTTATACAACTTAAAAATACTTGGAATTCTATAAGGGGGATTTGTTGCGCCTAATTTTGCATTGTTATAAAAATTAGATTAACATTAGAAAATAAAAAAAATGATATTTTTAAATTTAGTTTAAAAATTTATAAATAGAGTGGTAGAAAAAAAGAATTTTCATGTAAAAAAAAAAAAAAATTTCATTTAATTTATGTAATTGTTTGAATTATAATTCATTGAGGCAATTATTAATTATGTCCTACGTATATCATATTGTTTATACATGTTAGACTTGAGGTCAGTCGCGATTGAATGGCAGATATGTAGCTGATTCAACTTTACCCAAGGTAAACCTATGTACAGCTCCATTTTGCTATTGTAATTTGGAATGAGCATCCCGAATGACATCCACAATCTTTCATCAGTGACACAAACTCTGATCTGCTGGTTTAACTTGCCATTCCTGATATATTGATGGGAATTTTTGTATCGGCTTCACAGATCACGTTAACGAACCAAGCTCCTACAATTCAGAAACTCAACGTGAAACTTTACCAGGGTCTACTCTGTATTTCATAAATGAATTTATTTTATTATGTCTTTTTTGATCTCTTAAAAGTATGACATTTTAATCTGTACGTTGATAGTGAATGATGTGTTTGAAATGAAAGTCTTGATTCCAAACTACTTTAAAAACTTACGTTTGAAAGTTACCAAAACTGTGGCTGGCATGGGAATTCTTTTATATATATATTGTTTGTATTCCAGATATGCAAATAATGAAAAAAATATAAACGTACGAATTGAGAGCAACATCCATATGAGTGATTATATAGTGTTACATTGAATTATTTTTGAGTTTATTTGAATTATTTTACTTGCATTTATGCTTCGTTTCATATTTTTATCAGTAATTTTCCCTAAAATAGAAAAAAATTGTGATGCGCTTTTAAAATGATTTCGTAGACAAATTGGAAAATAAGGGGGTGAGAAAGAAAACACGAGACAAAGAATCACAAAGACATTTATTCCATTTCTATCAAAATCCTGCATTTGCTACTGAGTTTAAAATGCGCTTGATCAATTGTGCGGCTAATAATAAAATTTTTATTTATGCCAAATAATAAAGTGACAGATAAAATCTATTGCTTAATTCATCAGTGTTCTATACATTTAATCTTTTTCATTAATTGCTGATGGTGAAAATAAGCATGTCTTTCAAAATAATTTTTCCAATTAATAGTTGCAGCTAAAATGAAGAAATTCGGAATGATCCATTTATTAAAACTGTTTAGAAATTTTAAAAACTGTAATTGCACTTTGAAGGTTTAATAAAAACTGATTATGGAGGAAATATATAAGGAATGTATTGAATATGTAATAAATGGAATGTTGTAGAAGATGTAATAAAAAAAGATGACACAATTTTTACTTTTATTGACATTTCATAATCTGAGTGCCAATTAAGAAAAAGAAAAACACGAGACATAATATAAATTTTAATATAATTTTTTTAATATAAATTTTTTTGTTTCAAAAATATTACTATACAGCAATACTATACTAATATGTTTAGCTATACTAATATGTTTAGCTATACTAATATGTTTAGCTATACTAATATGTTCATATTATACAGTAATATAAATATTATATTGTACAGACTCACAATTACTTCACAAAGGCTGCAATTTATGCACTAACATATATAATCTGCTGGAAAATATTTAATATTTAATTTTAAAAATTACAAAAACGATTCAATTATCACGAAATTTTAAGGATATACATTTTAAAAGACTAAATGAATTCAAAAAATAATAATCAGACGTCCTAATTCAGCTCCTCCGAATAACATTAAATCTTTTGAATATTTTAAAAATTATAATAATAAAATAAATTATAAAAAATATTGCCTAATTTAACTATATAATAATATGGCATACATCACCGAAACATATAGATAAATATATATCGCGTTCAAGTCAAACCATTATAATATATGTAGATGATGGCACTGCTAATGATCTAATAATTTGACGTAAAATGTGAAAATGGTATGGAAACACAATGTTAAAAACAATGTGAAAATGTCGTGGAAGTTATTATAGTTAAATATTCCTTGTTTGGCTTTAAATACATTTAGCATAATACGTAGAAAATATAAATTTTGTTGCATAAATATGCATAAATATTTTGCATGTTTATTGTAAAAAAAACTAACAAATATAACCTGTTATATAACATATATATATATATATATATATAGGTAGGTCACATTAAATATAAGAAAAACAAAATCTTTATGCAGGATTAGTGGTTAAAATATAACATTCTATATCAATTACTATTTTTATACTTCAGAGAAAGCTTCATCAAAAGAATACAAGCATTAAATTACCCGTACTTATCAAAGGAAGAATTTCTTAGTTGCAATGATAATTATTATAACTGTGAGTAATATCAAGGAATATGTTGTTGTTTTTTCTGTTCTAAAAATACTATAAATTATTTCCGGCTTATAATGAACATAATGAATTAAAATCCCATATTTATTTTATATTTTAATTTCTTATAATTCTTAAATTTTTTAACTGGGTTATACTTTTAATTTTCTTTAGTTTTTGTGTAATTTCCCATGAATTTTTTTTAAGTATCTTTTTTAAACAGAGCAAAAGTAGCCCGAAGCGTATTAACATTCTATTTGCAATCGAAACTGAAAGATTTCAAACATTGTGAAGACATGTAAATGGTCTGGATATAAATGAGTATATGCGAGTAACTAATAAAAAGGACACTCGTAAATTCTTTCTTTTTTCCTACCTAACAATAAAGCAGTACAGCAAAAGATAGAGGTGGGAAACGTTGAAATGCAGAAAATCTATAGTCCCCTAAGAGTTTCATATATTTTTCATTTCGAAAGTATTTCTGCATTGGGTAACAGTAACAGCTACTAAAAGTGACTCTTTTCGAAGCATAAATTGAATAAAACTGAAATTGAAATATACGACAAGAAAGAGTTAAAAAAAATCTTTACGTCAGTTCTGTCTAAAAATACTGTAGGCCATTCTTTTAGTTTCTTTATTGAAAATTGATGAAGTCCGAATGATATTCATTCTGTGAAATGTGAATGGCTTACGAAGAAAAGTGTCTATATAGAAAGAAAGGAGTGTTTTTTTTTTGTTGTGATATTAATGAGAAATATATTGATGGAATAAAATAGTAAGTATTTCGTAACATATTGACACACTGTTCACAAGCCCACAAGAACATAATTTCAGCTTTCGTTTCCTACAAAGTAATCATATAATATCATAATTGTAATACAACCCTCAATATTACCAATGCGATTTACCGAGCTGAAATTAACGCCATTCTTAGAAATTTACTGGTTTATTTTCAGACTGGCAATCCACAATAATTATTTATGTTCAAATAATAATCCCTTATACCAAATAAGAAATTTTATCAAAATTGATAAGAATCAAAAAAAAATATATTAAATCTTATGGATGAAAGCACATTTAGGCAACGAAGAAAATTAAACAGCAGACTTTCTGCCAAAGAAGCCAAATGTCAGAAACTCAATCACAGTCACCATTATTCTTTTTCCAGCAAATCATCTAAAATTGTACCTTAAAAACATGCTTGAAACGATAAGAACAGGACTGGACTCTCTGATATACTAGATGCAAACATAGAAGTTTTATTTCGAAGTCACACATAAACTACTAATCTCCAATTCACATATTTCTCAATTGATCATAAATGTTTTCCCTTCATATCTGCAGAAATTTCAAATAAAAGATACATAGAAGAGTATCTGGAATGAAGAAGGTACCACACACCACTATACATTAAAAATTAGTAATAGAGTACTTTAATATCTAGGCTCAGTAAACAACAAAATTATTTTTTAAAAAAATTTCCAGCGCAATAGACTATTTAACTAACAATACTTGCTGCATTGCAACATATCTCCAAATGTAATAATTCAATGCCATGTTCTAGACTTACAAATGTAATAGTTATAAATTAATAGCACCAAAATCAACCCCCCACCCACCCCTGCAATTTATTTGCTTCCTCACAAATTAGCAACTGTATGTCGTATAGAGTTTTTCAGATATTGTAACAACTGCCTGCACAAACTTGCTGTTGTATTCGTTTAATAACTTAATTTTTATGTCAGTACCAACAACCAGTGGGATTTCATAACTGAAACACCATGGTCAATTATATATGGAGTGAGATGGCGTTTGATAAAGGCTTAGAACTCCTCACACTTAGTATCCATGTCCATTCGTAACATCCATTTACTGAAGATACTAAGCAACACTGTCCTAACCAAGCATTATGTCTGTCTTTTGGCTGTCACGGTACTAGAGTAATTGCCGTCGGTGTGTTTTTAGAACACAATCAGTTAATTCGAGTGGGGCAGTGACATGCTGTGACGTCCAAGACTTGATAAGTAACGCATCAACTTCATTGCTAATGTTTTCCGAATACTATGATTGACTTGAACTTTCTTAGCGCAGTCTATACGACTAGGCACCAAAATTTTTTTCGTCCACACTGATTAATGTTCTATAATTTCAAAAAAAGTGTAATTGAAAGAATTACTTATTCTAATTTTAGATAATTCACTCAAATTTATATTTTATTTAGCTTGCTTAAGATATAAGAAAATATAAAAATCAAAATGATCAACGAAAATAATTTTCTTCAAATTATCAAGTACAAAATTTTCAAAACTTATAATTTCTAATGGTTTTTATGAAATTATATTACAAGTTATTCCCTATATTTGCGACGGATGTCCTTGAATGAGAGTAATTGGTCAACAGGGAACAAGTATAAAATATTAATTATAAATAACTAATATACACTAAAACCAATTCCTCTATTTGCAAAACAAGGGACTAAAGGTAAGAAATGCATACACAAATCTCTTTGTTTTATAAATCTAGAAGTAGACTGTGAGAGGAAAATGAGGCCTACACGTGTTCAACGGAAAAAAAATGCATATTCCTTCCAATGAATCAGTACTTACTGAAAACTAAATGAACTGACTGGTAAGGTATTTTCACTAATAACAATATCTTAACGAAAAAAAAACCCCGCGGAAAATTATAGTATGGAAATTGAATCCACAAAAAAAAAAAAAGAGTAACCATGACATAAATGGTGGCAATGTTGCCAAAAGCATAAAAATCAATTGAGCAAATCCGAGCTCTCTTATGTCTGAATGTTACTGTGGTTTCATTTATAATTATTGCAACATTCCTAGAAGACTCCGTAACCCATATCAGTTGTTTGATATTGCAACCCATATTACACTCATGTCCATAAATTAAGGATAATGAAGTTCAGGCAAAGAAAGAGACAGAAGCAAAAACAAATTTGACTTATTTGTAAAGTCTATTTATTAAACAAAAGGTAAAGAGCAAAAAAGATGCTATATGTTTGACATAATTAATAAAATTGCGATTTTTACTCCCTGGAGCAAATTTCAAAAAAGAACCTATTTACAAAAACAGTATAACATGGTTAGTATGATGGTTAATAGGGAGTATGTTTCCCGGACGATGCAATACAGGCCTTACAATGCCTAGGCATGCTGAGTACAATGCCTAGGCATGCTGCTCAAATTATCAATCTGATCTTGGAGAATATTACACCACTCATCAAACAATGCCCTCCGAAGTTCCGGTTGACAGGTGGGAGGGGGTTGACGGGCTGCAATTCGTCGGCCAAGCATATCCCACACATGCTCTATTGATTCAAGTCCGGTGAGTATGCTGGCCAATCCATACGGGTGATATCCTCCAATTGAAGGCATTCGTCTACAATCTTTGCACGGTGAGGACGGGCATTGTCATCCATAAACAGAAAATCAGCACCCATGGCACCCCGAAACAAACGTGCATGTTGTTCCAGAATGACATCCCGATAGATGTGGCCTGTCATCGTTACACTCTGAACATGCAGGTCAGTTTTGGAACCAAGAATAATTCCTCCCCAAACGAGCCATCCTGCTCCACCGTAAAGGTATCGTTCAATGGTGTTCTCTTGGTCGTAACGGGTACCTGTCGCTCTCCATATGAAAGTCCGGCGAGAATCAGACTGCAAACTAAACCTGGGCTCGTCGGAAAACTTCACACAAGACCACTGTTGCGGTTTCCACAATGCATGCTCTCTACTCCAGGTTAATCACAGGCGGCAGTGAGTTGCGGTAAGTGGAACACATCTGACAGGCCTACGAGCATGTAGACCAATGTGCCCTAAGCGTCTGTACACGGTCTGCCTTGAAACTGTCGTACCGGTAGCTGAAGAGAGAGACGAGACAGGTCTGATGCTGTGCTCCGTCTGTTTCTTTTGGCAGTAACTGCTAAATACCGGTCCTCATTCGGCGTTGTAACTCGGGGGCGACCTGTGATGTAACATCTGCTCACATTACCATCAACTTGGAATCGTTGCCAAAGCCTGGAGATGACACTCTGGCGATTCCAAATTCCTCGGATTCAGCTGGGTACGTCCACATTCCAGTAGTCCGATAATTCTACCACGTAAAAATCATCCAAATGCTTCCTTTTTGCCATAACTATGCGGTTATTGCACTGAAAGGCTTTTAAAGCGCTTGTGAACAATTTTATTTCTTTGCCACCATTCCTTATATACCCTTCTCCTAAACTCTCGTCATTGTGACATACTATCCGAGCCATCTGGTGGTTTCCTGTAATTTGCATATTCTTCTTCAAGATGTGTGTTATAATTCTACAGGTGAAACTTTAATTTTAGAGTTCAATTTCTGTGTGATTCTGAATTATCCTTAATCTATGGACATGAGTGTAGTAGCAACAGAATGGCACTAAATCGCTGTCGTGCTATGTAGCTAGCATATTATTTGACAGCTTGCCAGTAATAGTCTTCCTAAATGGAGAAATTGTTTAATTAAAATTGTATAATTATTAGGTTTTAACTTATTACTTATAAGTGTTATAAAATGTATATAATTGCACTATTTTTCACCTATTTTGTTATTAATATACAATTAATTAATTCATTACTTAATTTACTTGTAGATAGAAAATTTTAAACGGTATCCATGGTTTTTATTTAATGAGCTGGAAGATGCTAAGCTGCCCTACTTTTCATACTTTTCTTCCATTCATTTAAATGGGCGGTAGCGAAGGATGCGAATCTCTCTCTTTTCGAAAACAAGAGGGAACTTTTTATACACGCTTGGGAATCATTGTCTGGAGAAGAAAAAAAACCCCTGTTTATTCACTTCTCATTAGGTTACCATATTTTGCTTAGTTCAGTCCTCTAACCGTAAAAAAACCGCCCTCTTCTTCCGTTTGGAATCCGGAGAATACAGACTTTGAATTCCATTCCACGTTGCTAGGTTATTTCAATATTCCACCCAAAAAGGGAGGAGAGAATAAAGAGTCCCTTGTCAGTTTCGAACGGTAGTTGGTTTTTTTTTTTTGCAGCCATGCTTCGTATTCCGTTTTTCTTATTTTTAATCGCCTGTCACTTAACGGAGTCGTATACAAGTGCAGACTTTTTTTCACTGGCTAAGTTTATTTTTTATTTCATTTATAAACAAAGTACAAAAAATAAAATATTTTTTATAAAAAAAAAAAAAAACACAACCTACAATATGGCAAAGGGAGAAAATGTTATCGTCCAGATAAATTAGATCCAGCACGGCGGATGTTTGAGGGATGCAGGTGATTTTTAAGAAAAAGCAGTGAAATTTGATGTGACAGAAGAGAATTAATTAAAGTTTGAAGCTTAAAGAGACGTCTGTGCTGTCGATGGGAGAAATACATATATAGACCAGAAAGCCATTTCGATGAGTTCTTTGCGATGAGTTAAATGCGAATCTTCGAATGCCATTCCTGATGAATTTGTTCACAATTGTAGACAAAATTAAGGTTCAGCATAGATCCACAGTGTGCTATGCGTAACGAAGGCCTTTATCGCAAGTGGAGAATGATCCCATATCAGACATTTTTTGCCTAATATTTCACTTAGATCAGTAAAATTGGCTAATTACTGGCATATTCATTTTATTCATCGTAGTGCTGTAGCTTGGCAAAATCTTTAATAAATTATTTAAGTTCTTTTTATATTAGAAATATATGTTTAATCATTTTTTTTAATACCGGGCTATTTTAGGAGGAGACGGCCATGAAAACTATTATTATAACCAATCGGGCAACGAAGGTTGCAAATTATATTGCAACCAATCGAGTGACGAAGCTTGTTTGCTTAAATGCCTGGAATAAATGTAAATATATATATATATAAATGACATAACAGAATAAAAAGAATTGAGATAATTTTTCCTTCCGTAACGTAACGTAATAATGTAATATAACGTAAACAATGAATTCCTTTGATACAAATGGCATAACAGGTCTTTTTATCCAACGATGATTAAAAAGTTCTTGCCCTCAAAAAATATCACTTCTGAAGAATTTCGATAAATTGGTTCGAAATGCTTTGGAAAAGTTGGATGAAACACCATACAATGCAATTCCAATGAGATTTCAACACAGTTGCGGAATTTAGTGCTCTTTAAATTAAAATAAAAATTTGGAAACAAGTTGATCTGTTTTGTAGCAAAACAACAACAACAAGAAACACCCTTTATTACTCATTGTTCTTGAGTTAAACAGAACTCTGTCTAACGAAAAGAGGAGCAATGATGGTATGGGTGAAACTATTAAATTGGGTTACTGACATCAAGCTTTAAATATCGAGATGGCGGGTTTCATAGGATGAATACATTTACATAGCTGAATATATTTATTTAACATGAAATTTATCCATATCTATATAAAATTTAAATAACAATAATTTTTAAACTGCAAAAAATATTTATAACACATCTAATGACTCATCTATAATATTGAATTTCTAAGAAGAAAACTTAATATATTCAATCCAATGATAAATGGCAATTGGGCTTGAGGACATTTTAATATTTTAATAATCATTGAATAGTAAACGTAATTTTAATAGGAAAAACTGAAATTAAAATATAAAATATCCTATAAAATCATGGAATTAAAAGGAAATAATTAAACTATAGAAAACAAAATGGCTTTCTAACATCAGTGTCAGCATAATTCATTTTTTATCAGTAAAACTGACACTTAAAAACTATTTACTTTTATTACATACGTAAATTGTTTGATGTTAATAATTTTAAGGCAATAAAAGTTTTCACATAAAATAAACATATTCAAAAAAGTAACCACAGGAAATTTTATTACAAATGGAGTTTAAAACTGAAATTATTAAAAAAAAATTATATATTTGGATCAATTTCTGATAAGTTACCTTTACATAAGAAAGTAAGCAACAAAAACAACAACACATATTATAAGTTTATATTTTTATGGCTATAAAACAATGCTGTACAATAGTTCTCTAATGTCACTTTAGCACACACAATATAATACACACATATAATGTATATGTAGGTTTAAAAATCAATATAGGCAAGTATATAACCTACAAATGTGACAGTTCTGCATTCTATTTTTTTATTCGAAATGCAGAAGAGCGCCTGGAAATAAGAGGGTAAAAGAGAACGACTGAATGAAATCCAGGGAATTCTGGGCATCTGGAGTCTCTTTCTAGTCAAAACAGGATTTCATATATTCTACATTTGGAAGGCGTTGTCAAACTGGGCTGCAGAAAAGAGCTACTCAAGTGGTTTTCTTCAAACCATAAAAAGTGAATTGAATGGAGCTGAAACAGAAATATAAGAAATCGACTGAAGAGTGCTCAATTTTAAGATATGTAAGCTAGGTCTTTTGGCAGATTTAGACAGGAATTTCAGTGGAAGAGGACATTTGAATATTATATTTTAAAATTGTGAAGTGAAATCACATTTTAGACAGATTAATTATTTTTATAAAAACTTATGAAAACTTTAAAAAATACGTAACGCAGAGTTTAAAAAGGCATTACAACTATTGCCTGTTTTATAAACTACCACTTGGGTACGAAACATAAAGAACTTAAATTTTATGAAGAAAACATTTTATAGGCACATGAAAAATTGAAAATATTCGCACATCGAAGATTTAATCGAATAAAGCAGATGTAATAATGTAACAACTGACGTCGAATGTGATTCCGTTTCTTTTTTCTTTCTTTTTCAGGGCCACACCAGAATGCACCAAATTTCTGACTTTTGACATCATATCATAGACATTAAAGCCAAAACTTAACTTCAGTGTAAATATTAGGAATACCACTGTGCATTAAAGAATTATTTTTAGCTGAATTTGTATGGAGCCTTTACACATGGAAAATTGAAAGTATTGATAGTGAAAGTTAGTAGAGTTATTGCTTTGAAATGTAAGTTCAATAACTTTTTTACTCAAAACGTAAATAAAAATTTCCCATTTCTTACGAAGAACTGTTAATAAGCATTCAGTTAGATTACAGACATGTTAGAAATCCCAGATTAAAAATAAAGAATAAAAATGAAATATATTTAAAAATAAGGAATACAAGGACAATTGCATATAAGTAGGGACATACATGCATGTCATCTTGTTTATTTAAGTGTTTTCCTTTCATTGCTTTTTGTGCATGTTGGCCGAAAGGAATATATATTTGTCTTCCACTATAATTTTTAAATATTCAAACAATAATAAAAATAATAACCATAAATGAAAATTTGCAATACTACTGTCGATATTTATCTTATCCAAATTTTTTCAATCTTCTCATGCCAATTGTAGCGCTTTGAATGAAGACCTTTCTTATGTAAAAAAAAATTACAAGAAACTATTTATGCATGCTTTATTTATAGCTTTTTAATCACAAAAAAATATACTATAATAATCAATCGAAACAGTATTAAGAATTAGGTATTTGCAGGTGTTATAAATAATGAACAAGTAGGTATTTACAATAGTAAACAATAGTGATGCATTTCCTATTATTCCTATCATGCTGCTTAAGTAGAAATCTAAAAAAAAATAATCGTTTCGTAAAAACTGATTCTAATCAATGGAGTTGATAAAAATAAAATTAAATTAAAAAACAGCATTAGAAATAAATAATTATGATAATTTTTATGTTCAATATTTCCTTGGAATACAAGATACATATAAGAAAATCACCATTTCAAACAAATAGGTTTTTAAGCAAACAAATGTTTAGATTTATGACATGAGTCAAATATATTTTAATATATAATCGACTTCAGATTATAAAATTGAAAAAATAAATTTTCTAAAATATTCATCCAACTATAAACCAACCAACAGTTGAATTTCAGTTTTTTTCTTTAATTACATAAGGAGCTTTAAATAGTAACGACACATAATAAATAATGTAAAAAAACAGTAAAGTAAAAAATTTCATTAATAATAATAAGTAAATTTTTATATGGCATATAAAATGTAATGTTTAGAAAATGTTTTAGTGGGCCCAGTTATTATTTTGTTTACTTAAGTTAGGAAGATTCAAAATAAAATACTTTAAGCCAAATCTAACCCAACGCCAGCTCTTCACGGAACTTCATCGATCGGTTCATGCAACAGTTTGTGCACTGTTGCGTCTCGGTCAATCTTGTTCTCTCTCTCAGCTGTTACATTCCAAATCTTCACACAAATGCTACTTTTTCTCTTCTGCTGGGTAAAAGATCGGTAAGGAAAGATCAGATGC
Source organism: Caerostris extrusa (assembly GCA_021605095.1). Lineage (NCBI taxonomy): Eukaryota > Metazoa > Arthropoda > Arachnida > Araneae > Araneidae > Caerostris > Caerostris extrusa. Next base: position 82,068 of record BPLR01014100.1, read on the forward strand.
TTCCCCTATCCACGAAAGCCTTTTTCTTGTATGCATTCCCCCTTTTCTTAGTTTTTCGCTTAACAAAGAACGTCTTAAATGTTGCCCTCATAACTTTAAGTTGATGGATTTCAAAAGATTTAGTGCTGTATTTATAAATGCTTTTTTTTTCCATTCAGTTCAATAGGATATCATTCCTAAATGAATTCGCACATGCAATATGTGCACACATGTACTTACACGATAACCCCGGGAGCCCCAAACAGTGCAAATTCAGAAAAGGGGTTTATAACTATTCTGTAATTAAAAGGAACACAATAGTTGTTTGAATACATAAGGAGGTTTCATAACTATTTTGTTTCAAATGAGCTGCTGAATCGTTTAAAACATTAACATGCAAATTTTAATAAAATAGCATGTGATGAGATTGATTTTCTTTTTATCAAAATACAGAAGATTTGTAAAGCAAAGAAAATTCTTATTTATAATTTTAGAAAATGTATCTTTTTAGTATTCTTTCTTTCTAATAAAAGTCTTTATGATTACACTTAATTTTATCTTCCTGCAACTTAGTTCATTTAATTGAATTTTCAAGTTATTCCATTGGAATAATGTATTTCCTCTATAATCATTCATAAGGCTATGATATATTTTATATCAAACTGTATAAATTTAAATGAAAATTTCTAAAAGCAAATAAAGAATAATTATCAAACAAAACTTAGATAAGATTAAGAAAAAACATCTGAAGCAAGTTATTATATACATAAAGCGCACAATACCGATCGGATTTACTAAATATTTAGAAATAAATCAGCATTTCTTTTAATATGGTAATTTTTCCGTAATATTTTGAATAAAAGATTCCAGGTTTCCTCCCATGTGAAATCGAAATGAAAATACGAGGCAGCTACTCCTAAAAGTCCTCCTGGAAGGAGCTGCCATCTCTTATCACAATCGATGGGATGTTCATGGTATACACGAGGTGATCGATGTTAAACGAAAACAAATATGTTCTAGGCACCCCAAAATCTGAAGATTCAATTTCGCTTTTATTCCATATTACTAGTTCCGATTCCTTTAGCTACATAGAACACATTTAATCGAGTTTACAAATTCATTGCTATATATCTCCTCTTCTCTTTCCCGTTGGTGCCACAGGCTTCAGGTTCGAATCTTGGCGATGGCATGGATGTGCGTGAGGAATTCACGTTAAGCTTTAGGTCCCGATCTAATTAGCCTAAAGTGTGCACAAAGTGACAGTATAGAGACAAACCAAACCTCTTCTCTTTCTTGTTTTACCATGACCACTAAGTGTGGTTTTTTAGATCTAATTTTAAAAATTCGAATTACAATTTTAATATTATTTTAATGCCATGGATATCAAATCAGAACAATACAGTGTTCGCATAAGCTTAAGAAAGCACTGGAAGAACAGAGTGCACTGACTTACCGAAAGATCGAATGGTGCATGTAGCAAGCTGAATAAAGAGAATCATCTGAGTGTAGAAGGAAGAACACAAATGGGATGGGGTAGATGAACGATGGTAGCGAGTCATAATCAGTATCTCACTTTTTTATAACCTAGGTCCTCCATTAATTGAAATTCATAAAGTCTCTCATGTTCCAACAAAGTGGTAGATTTCACAGGAAAATTATATTGCAGGAGAGAGGTGAGATCGCTCGAATCAGCAGAAAAAACGGTAGAAACGTTGTTTTCTCCTTTACAAGTGGTTCAGTAGGGCACAAAAAGTGTGTATGTGTGTGTGTGGGGGGGGGATATTACTTGTTACAGCAACCGTTTAAAATTCAATTTACAAGGGTACAGCGTTGGGGATTTGAACACTGGTGTCGGTATATTCACTGGATAAAAAGCTCTATGAGTAATAGCTTGTTTGCCTGCATGACAAAGATGTTTGATTTAGATATATTTAGTGTGTACATTTGCAATAAAAGAGCTGTATAATTTTGAGTAATTTGCTCTTCATTATAACAATAATTTGTTTACTATTCCCGTATTTGTAGTTTCGCAGCTCAATATAATCGGGGCCAGCTAGACACGCTCTTCTTCGGGTCGCAAACATGTCGTAAAAATGCCATGTGACGTCATAGATCTGGGCAGTCAACTCCTCTTGAACTTTTTGGCGCGTCTTTTGTAGCGTGGTGTGTCTCTGTGACACAACGTTGTTTTAGTTTAATTATTACAAATATTCTGTACTTTTAATTGCTCAGTAATATTGCTTTAGTATTAGTTAAGTATTTTAATTTCTAATTGTAGTGTTATATAATAATTAGAATTAAGATTAGTGAAAGAGTTAAGTCTAGTTATATTTTGCCTAATAATCTTTACAGTTGTCGTTGATATTTTTAAATTTACTGTTAAGTATTTTATACGTTTTCAGATGCTATAAATGTTATATAATTCTTGAAAAAACTTATTTTTTTATTATACTAGTCTGAAGTTTAAATATTTTTAATTTGTCTTGCAATTTGTAGGTGTGTACTAGTTAACATTTAAATTATTTATAAACTTTTCTGTATTTTTATTTGACTTTAAAAAAGGGAGAAGAATGGTATTGAATTTCTGAATATTAAGGAAAGTTGTATTTGCACTTATTATTTTTTTTATCAATTTTTGTTTTAAGCATAAAAATGTTGAATATTTATACATGTATTATCAAAATTTACAAAGTAAACTAAATCATAGTTTTTTTTTTTTTAGATGGTTAACAAGTGTTGTGTTCCATGCTGCAGATCTAATTATGATCCAACAGTTTACATTTCTTCTTTTCAATTCCACAAAGAGGAACACAGAAGAAACTTATGGCTTCTGAAAATTAATCGAAAAGATTATTCACCGAGTAAAAATGCTGTTGTTTGCATTAAGCACTTTAGTGAGAAATTTGTTATCACAGAAGACCATGCTATTCGAGACGATGGATCTGTTCTAACTGTGAAAAGAATTCATACAAACTTAATTCCTGATGCATACCCATCAATATTTCCAAATCAGCCTGCATATTTATCTAGTGACCCTGTATCGAAAGAAAAACTCCATCTGAACGAAAAAATGAAATATTAAAAATGGACAAAAAAAAAAAAAATTTACTGACTGGTTTTAAAAGACATCATTAAAACTTTCGATGATTTCCTGAAAGAATTTCCAACAAAGCTAACTAAAGAGTGGCTCTTTATAGTGCAAGAAGATGATGTGTTATTTTATAAACTAAATATATGTAATGGTCAAGCTCCACGGATTAAAGGGTCATTTAAAGTGGACAAAAATTTAAGTGTGACTGCTTGGCTTGGCAAAATAGCATTGAAATAGAAAAGTCTTCATATTCTACAAGGAAACAAGTATGACAGATGTACCAAATTTGATTGCTTATTAAGTACACTTGGGAATTATGAGGAAAAGAATGTCTGTATTGAAGATAAATTGAGCTACACATTAAATTTTCTTCAGGATATTAGAGAACAGAAGGAGAAAGAAGAAGGTGAGTATTGTTTTATTATTGATGTTCTAATTGAACAAATTAATAATTTGATTTTGACTAAAATTGCATATTCCACAAATTATCTTCGGTTCGCTAGTAAATTTCTTTTCAGCTATCCTTCTGCCTATAATTTTATCCGTAATTCAAAAATTTTAATTCTGCCTCATCCTGTTTATCTTAAAAAAATTATCTAACCCATTTAATAATAAAAGCAATCTTGGCAATAATAGTCATATATCATATTTTTTAAAAAATTTTTGCCTTTTACTTGATGAAATATTCATAAATCCTAGTATTTCATATAAAGCTGGTCAGATTATTGAGGTATGGCTGAAAATTCTGATATTATTCAGGTATGGCTGAAAATTCTGTCTATGAAGCTACTACTAATCAAGCTTTTATGAATACATCAGTGATTTCTAAACATAAAGAAATAATTGCATTAATACCAGTAAAAAATCAAACTGCAGATGAATTATATTTAAATACTCTAAGAATTTTAAGCCTTTTAAAAGAACTCAACTACACTGTTTTATGTTTATCAGATAACAATAGAATAAATAGAAATATGTTCTAAAATGTGCAATGGTAACATTAAATGCTGCATTCAAAATCCTGTTCAGCCAGAAAAAAATTATTATTTTTGTTTGACACTGTACACTTGATAAAATCTTTTCAGAATAATTGGATGACACACACAAAAATAAGACCAAAATTTTCATTTTCCCAATCCAAATGATTTTTCAGAAGTTTATTCGGCAAGTCTTAAATCTTTAAAAATATTTATGAATCGGAGAAGTTGTCAATTGCAAAACCTGCAACTAAATTATCTCAAAAAGCTCTTTATACAACTTCATTTGAGAAACAAAATGTTTTATTCGCTTTAAATCTATTTAATGAAACAAACATAACTGCTTTAAAGAGTAATCAAAATGAAAATTGTAATACAGCAGTATTTATTGATTTTATATTAAAATGATAGGAAATAGTTAATGTCAAATATCCTCGAAAAGGTTTCAAATTGAATGATGATTTCTGCAAACCAATAGAAAGTGTTAGTGATAACAATGTGATGTTTTTGAAAAAGATTTAAAGCTTGTTTTGCTCTTGGGACAATTTAAGTTCTTTAAAAGGGTCTGGACGAAAAGAATTGGGACTTCCTGGTAGAGGTGGTAAACTTACTAAGAAAACACATTTTGCTCTGCTTTTCCCTATGGAATCTTTAATAGAATTTTTAAATTACGTATTTGAAACATATCATATAAAGTATATTTTGTTAGGAAAATTTCAGACAGATCCATTAGAGGCTCGATTTGGACAATATAGACAAATGTCGGGGGGGGGGATTACAATGTTTCTTGTCAGCAAGTTTTTGAATCCGAAGGCAAATTAAAAATAATTAGTTGGATAGAACTGTATTCTGAAAGAAAAGGTGAATCCAAATTAAAATCATTACAATCTTTTAAATCAGATGAATTCAGTACACAATCCAACATTTCAGATATTTTATACGAAACATTTAATTCACATGACGATGCCAAAATAAATATGAGAAAAGCAGTTTTAATGCAGTGAGAAAGCAGTTTTAATTTACATAGGAGAATTTGTAGGTAGACAAGTTTGCAAGAAAATTAAGTGTAAATTATGTGTGAGTTACTAGTTTTAGATAAGAATCTAGAATATGAAACAGATAATTGTGAAATAAAAAGAATATTTAAAGATTAATAACAGAGGTAATTTAAAATGGCCTACACAATTTGTTGTTGACATCATTGTTTCAACTTAATATTTTTAAAATTTATTAGTCATAAATATGAAAGTATATTTTTGAGTGTAAAAATGAAAATTCTTTATTAGAACAATTAGTTTTTGAGAAGTTGGGTTTTATATCTATAATTCCAGAAACTCAATGTTTTTGTACAACTAAAGCAGAAATTTTAACAAAAAATGTTTATCTGTTTCAGCTAATATTTTTATTAATAATTATGTTAAAGTAAGAAATGAAAGAAAATTGTCAACTTTAACCTGATAATGTAATGAAAAATGCCTTTTGGCTAGTTTGAAAATGTGTTAATATAATTACATTTGGTATCAGTTTTCAATATGATTGCATGTATTTTGTATATTTGCCTTAGAATAAAAAATATTTATCTAAAAATTTATTAATATGCATTTAGGTTTCATTATGTATATCACTGTATATATCTTGATTAAGAATAAGAATATTAATTATTTTTTGTTTAGCAATAGAAGCTTTTTGGAGTAACTATTTAATATTTAGTATTTAGATACTATGATTTTGTATAAGATTAATATAAAGGGATAATATCCTAATGATTGAGCTTCATGTTTGGCCAGAAATAATCTGGCATTCATTAAGCTAGAATTTTTGGATATCCCAAAGTGAGTCACTAAAACTAATTTTCAAGCCATAAATGTAAATATAGAAACATATTTTTGCACCATGTAGGTTTGTTTTGGAATGATGTAAATAATAAATTATATAAATATAGTATAAATTTTGTATAAAAAGTATTATTATTGTTAACATTCAAATAAAAAAATTTTTTGAATTGAAATAAATAAAATTTAATTGAGAATCGGCAGGACTCGAACCCGAAACCGAGTACCGAGCGTCAGACGCCACTAGTACCAGCCACACGGCCATTCAGGCGCCATTCAAATAAAGTTTTAATTTGAAAATATCAGGACGAATAATAAAGATCTCAAAATTACAAAATTGTTTCTTAAAAACAATAAAAAATCTTGAACTTAAATTCGTTTCTCCGAAGTAGCTTTGTGTATATGTATAAATATCTCAGTTACGATAAACGTAATCATTTTACAAAATTCCTTTGAATGGTAAAGTAGAAAATATTTAATATTAATATTAATTAATAAAATTAAAAAAATTATTAATAAAACATGCTTAGCAATAAAATTAAATTATTTATTAATTTTAATAGACGAATAGTATATTACACATCAAAGACTATTATCATTTAAATGTTCAGTGAATAATAGTACAAGTAGAATTATTATGAGCCTTTCCCTCATTATTTCTTCTTTTTTTTCCCCTTCACCTTTTCGTCGACGAATTCATGTGGTTTTAAAATATTTGTTCTATAAAAATAATTGATCGGCAAATCTTATCTATCTGCGTCTCTTGCTACTGAAAAATTTCTACTTACCTAACAAGCATTTGCGTCTAACTTTTATGGCGACGTACATTTTTAAAATTTATTCAAACATAGAATATAAGTTACGCAATTTTAATTTTAGGACTATTTATTAAATATTTAAAAGGGTCAAAAATATTAAGATCATAATTATTTATGAGCAAAAATGATTAAAATCAACTTAAAGTGGTGTAGTATAAAGTGGACAACCAGATTGGAAATGGGTGTGATTGGGTTGAGATACTTGAAGCACACGTTTGAGAATTCACAGTTTTATTAACACACGCACAAACAACGCATACAATTAAAGACAACCAATATTTAACACATATAAAACAAAAGGCAGATACATATACTTTGTGGAAGGACTCCATTTCTGAGCTGAAAAAATGATACTCGACTACGCGCAGGGTCGCGCGATATATACTTTCTCTCCGGGTGAGAGTCTGTAGGTCGACTGATCATTTCTTCTGAACGCCACTGGGGGCGCTCCTGCTAGTGCATAGGGGGAAGCATGGTTACAAATGTAGATTTCATAGTATATCAAACTGGTCATCTCTAATTTTCATTTAACTTCCATTTTTTTAAAAACACATCGTATTAAAAATCGAACTATTTTTATACAAAAATATATTCTTTGATTCTTCATTTGGTTTTGATCATTTTATTCTTCATTTGATGATATTAATCAACTTTTCGGTTCTTTGTCATACATAATTTGAACCAAATCTTCATTTTAAAGTAGAACATTTATTTTTTGTTACATTACATATTATTACATTTATTTTTTAAATGAATATGATGAAATATTTTACATAAATGTGAAATTTTTAATTATTGAAAGAAAAATACAAACAAATGTTACTCACTTTGCATTACCCATGGGGCGCGTGTAACTTGAAGATAAGCCACGGAGTAACAATGCCCCAGCAAAGCTCTACGATCATATTCGACCGGAACCTACAGTTTAAAGTGGATTCCGAACCACTACAACATCCATGGCACCTCCGGGACTCGAACCCGAAACCTGCGGTACCGGATGCCAGAGCGCTTTGCCACTCGGCCATTCAGGCCCCAGTAACAAATATATAATATAATAAATATATAGTAATTAAAAATAAAACATTTAACGAAAACCTTTGGTTAAATATTTGAAATTTAATGTATAATGTGTGTAAGCTATTCGCAGCGATTCTGTCCGATGCTGATAGGACAACTGTGAATGCAAATTCAGTATCGAGGATTTAATTGTGCAGTAAAAAGTTAGAGGAATATATTTTTTCAAAATAAAAAAAAAAAAAATTGAAATTAACTGGCAAACAGCTTACTTTACGTTTGTACATTTGGATTTCTAGTGCGAAATACTCAAATTCAACTTAAAGTAAATTTTTGCTTCTGTGCAATGTCTGTTCTTTTTCCTTTTATAATAATTCCCATTACCCAGTTGTTTCTTGAAGTAATATAAATTCAGAAATTAAATGTACAACTTCAGAAATACCACAAATGAAGGTGTTCACAAAAAATATGAAATTATGGATTTAAAACTTTTCAAACTACATTTAAAATGCGCTTCTTTTTTGTCTACTTTGTATTTGTTTAACTTTGATATTAATTTTACTTTTATTCGTACACATGTAATTCGATAAAATATATTTTAGACTTTTAATATTTAATGAGAGCTACACTTAACGGAAGCTACTTTTAATGGGGACTACAATTTTAATGTGAGCGAAACTTAACTCAAAGAAGAGTAAAAAAGAACCTCTTTTGAACACTTTAGAGCACACTGGGGCTCTAAAGTGTTCAGATTGTGTTTATTTCAACCATGTAAAATGCCAAACCCGGTTCGAGGATTAAAGGGAGTTCGTCATTTTCTAGAAACAAAATTATATCATGAACATTTCACATGTTTTCGCATCAACTCCATTCCGAGGATTTAGCTAATCGGCTTATTGTTTAGAAAATGAAGATTTTTCCAAGAACAAAATAAACCCTTATCGGCTTGATTTAATTATTTAATTACCCAACAGTTAATCCAATTTTACAAAAAAGAGTTCTCATTCGACCATTTGTTTGAAATGAGCAATGAATTGCTTTCCATTCTAGACAGTATGCGTAGTAACAGTTATGCCATTGTGACCAACAATATTAATTATCTTACTTTTTCTGTAGAAAACCTCCAGTTTTGGACTTTGTGTCACTTTCAAAGACCACTCTGAAGCCAAACGAATTATTGAGGTATCCTGGCTACGGAAAATCAGAATATGCATTTGCTGTAATTTCAGATGAGAATAAAGAATTTAATTGAAGAAGTGGTTTTAGAAAACGTTTCCAAAAGGAATTGAAGATAACAACAATTATTTTAGTTTCATTAGCATATAAATACGTTAAAATATTTGTTATGTTTCTGGAAGTGTTTTCAGAATTCAATTTTAATTAACACTTTCTCAGTATTCTTAATGTATAGATAATAATTTTAGTGATATATAGATGCACTTTTGTTGCTGCGCTGTTGTTTCTTATCCCACTTAGTAGACATCTAGACCAAGCCCGCGAACCCGTATGCACTCATGGTTGAAGGGGAAAGGGGACGGTTTCTTGTTGTGATGGATCACCCGTAGGTAGTAGTCTGAGCTGGCTTAGTGTCGGCATGATGTTCAATTGGCTAGCGCTCTGGCCTTTGGTAACGTAGGCTTCAGGTTCGAATCCTGGCATGGATGTTTGTTACTATCTTCAGCATTCACTTTAATTGTAGGCCTAAAAAGCGTGCACAAAATGACCGTAGAGTGACAAAACCAAACCGTGTCGCTCGACAGTCAAATGAGACTATGATCTATGACTTAGATTCTGAGCCGCTATAAACATCCATAGCCCCATCGGGACTCGAACCCAAAACCTGTGGCACCGAACGCTAGACACGCGGCCATTCTGGCCCAAGTACCATTTTTTTAAATATTAAATCAAAAACTTTATACTATTATTGAATAACATATTTAAAGCCATTTTTGAATGCATTTTTTTTTTTTTTGTATTCAGTAAATTTACGTCATCAGTTAAAAATAAATCAAAACTATTTTTATATGTTTAATTATCTGTAAAGAATATATCAAAATCAAAATTATTAGTTTTGATTTTTTTTTTTTTATTCTAGGAATGTGAAGATTTCATAAAAAAAAAGATCTACGATAATATTTATTTTTTAAATAATTCTTTCAATAATATCGAATGATACCTAAGCAATAAGTTGAAAAAAAAATGTACATCAGATATATTCAACGTATTTTTTTTCTAAATTATTATTTATATCCATTATATATTTGATCTCATTTCAAATTAAATTCCGAAACTGTTATGCGTAAATAATGTTCAACAGTTTTACATGCATTGATAATTCTATGACTTTAAAATAAATAATATTAATATAACTTAGTATAATATGAGTATTTTTATATTGAAATCACAATGATGAAATCTTTAAATCCTTTATTCGGAACCATGACATGCTTTCATTTATTTAGTGAGGGGTAAAATCCAGTTAATTGAGACACAGAATGACAGCGGCATCCTTCTTTCAATATACCTACCATCTGCGAATGCATCCATTTTAGGCTCCTACACGTGTATCCGATCACCTTTCGTCCACTCAGATTGACAATGCGACAGCTGGTATGACGGACACTCCCTCCCTTTCGAGTTCTGGCTCAACCCTCCCGTGCCCCAACGACAGGGAGGGAAATAATCGGTATCAAATTCTGCACACACGCCTCCCGTTGAATTAAAAAAGAATCCCGTGGCTCTTATCTAAAAGGTAATAAAGAAAAAATGACTCCCCTCTTTTCAAAGGATTTGGGATCAGGGGATTACGGCCCGAAAATCGTATGCCGAACGTTAATAGGTTACCCAACGGGGAGGCGGGAAATGTAGGAGTTGGGTTAAAAGGGGCTGGTTGATATTTCGGTCGGTCCCTTCTATGGCTCCAAGCTTTATGATTAATTTTTCCATCTTTACCTTCGAATGCCAGGTATTTTGACCTAAATCAATCACCATTAGCGACAAAGATGTTACAGATTCAAGTTGTTCCAAGGTACACCATTGCACCTAGTGCCCACTGACATTTTACACTTTTGAAAAATCCAACATATATATACAACTTCACTCAACTACCTCATACTATTATGATATACATTTTTTATATTCAAAAAAATCTAGATTACTAAGATTAGTAGCTAAGATTATGAGGCAAGAGAAAAACAAGAGGTAAAGCTTAAATAACAATTTTATTATTTCCATAGAATAAAAAATAAAAAAATAAAATGTTTTCAGGGATTCATTTAACTTATTGATCGAAATTCTGATTTTTCAGAAATATTGGTTCTTAAAATTAGTTTCTTCATTTTAATATCAGTCGATAAATTCCTTTAATATTTCTTTAAATAACTAATAGATATATTTATTTTCTTATATTTTTTTAAGTATAACAACATTTCGTTGTAACATAAATTTTCATCACAAATATATGTATTCTGAGTATACAGATATTGGGTTTCGGTCTTTCTTAATTGTACATTATAAAGAAATTCTATGTAGCGCACCTTGGAAAAGTCGACAACCCATTTATTCGATGCGCTTATCTACAATGCACAACTATTCAAAAATCTTTATACAACCGGAGAAGGAACTATTTACAAAAGATTCAAAACATTAAACACAACAAGGGAATATCTAAAAAAGATTTAATCTTCAAAGGTCCTTTTTCAACAGCGAACCTTTCCCTCTCGAACTCTTCTTGCCCAGCATAACTTCCCCTTTTAACCTTATCGCGTGTTTTATAGTGCAGGGATTTCTACGGGGCCTCCCACACGCTGACAATATTTCAGTTTGGAATTAAATAATTCCGATACTAAAAGTTTCTTCATTCTTCGTTAAGAGCACATTAGGTGACCCAATAGCTGCAACACAGCTCAGTCTTAAAATGGATTATAAAGAAACTGTAAGTTGTTTGTGCACTCCTTTTAAGATTTAAATTGAAAAAGAAAAGAAAATTTTTGATGCATCCAATATTGAGAGAAACATTTATAAGTCGTCAGTTTTATAAATTGTTTTGAAAAGATGAAAAAATATACCGACGAATTTTTAATTATTTCTGGAGGAATAGACAAAACTAGAACAGAATAGACAAAAAAAGAAATGAAAGTTTCACTAATTTGAAAGATATTTTTATAAATGAATATTTAAATTTGAATGAATTGAGAAGAATGAATTTGATGAATTGAAGGAATTTGAGAAGAACATTTATTGCATTCAACATTTTAAGAAAAATAGGTATTGGTATTTGGTTAAATTATGTAGTGCTTAAAATAAAAGTAATACATAAAGCCTATGTAATATGTAAAAAATTTAACTTTCTTCTACTCTTGAGAAACCCTAATGGTGCTCCAGTTATCTACAAGTCTCTTACAAACTACCAACTACAATTGTTTAATGCTCATTGTAATATTTTTGCATTTTGCAACCTCATAATATTACAGTGTTTTCTTAGCTAACAATAAGAAAGGGAAGGAAGAAGAATGGGGTAGAAGGAAGGAGTTCACTCGTCAAAGGCTGCTCAATAATCATCGACGTATGTAGGCAAGCTTGAACTAATACGTCTTATTCCCCCGAGTGCGAAATTAAATAATTCCCTCATCTTCGAAGTATAACATCCCAAATCTATGTAACTGACGCCACTATGATTAGCGGAGAGTCTGCATTGAGAAAAATATATTAAAATAAAATGTTTCTCTTCAATGAGCCTTTTTGAGGGAAGCCTTATTATTATTATTATTTGTTCTGTTAGCTGCTATACTAGCAGTTAGTTGTGTCAGGATAAAATACTGTCTTTCTATTTACATTACTTTTTATTTACACTATCAATACATACATACACATGGCACCCTGTGCCTCTACTACAATAGTATTAATATCTAAATGCCAAGAGCCGGTCCCTGACCGTCTGTTTTGATCTGACGCTCCTAGCGTTCACCTCGTATTCTCGAGATCTCACCACAACTGCTTGTCACACTGGACCACGGTTAAGGACCCAGTTACCGGTCACAGTTACCAGTTATAACCGCGACCCCTCGCGGTTATAATTAAATCTTACATTCGGTCTTTCCTGAAAATCATTCGCCCTCGAATGAACTACTAAAAGTTATAAAATAAGATAATCATTATAATAAACATCCTTGGAAAGTTAAAGAAATTATGCACATGATTATGTAACTACATACTCATCAATGTATAAATAAATCAATTAATTCAATACATATAAAAAATCAGTGAACAACATAAAAGCCAATTAAATTCATTGTAAGCAAATTGGAATTAAAATTAAATCAAATTACTTTATATAAATCAGTAGCAGCACAATAAAATCAATATAAAAGAAAATCAGTAAATAGCAAATAAATCAAGTAAATTCAATTAAATCACATCAGTTACAGTTAGATTAAGTCACTCATATTGAATTATCATTTTCCATGGATATTGTCTTTATACAGGCACGTCTTGGATTACGTTTCAGCCCATAGTCACTAAGTTCGTTGTCTGAAAAATACCCTAAAAAGTTCACCTCTCTATCAGAATCAGTTTAATTCGGCCATGCCTTTAGCTGGCTTACATGTGGTAGAGTAAGAATGTCCTTTGCTCTTTTCTCCAAGTTGAGTAGCTCTGTAGGTATCGCCCTAGTAGCACATTAGTTATTATGAAAGGACCTCGATATTTTGGTTGGGTCTTTGTTGGTTCTCCTGTCGGTAACGAAGTCTTTTTCATAACCGCAGCTTGTCCTGACTTGTAAGTAGTAGTTCGCGCCTTCTCTTGTTGTAAGAGTCCTTTATCTTTTCCTGCACATTCTCTTTCCGCTCGCGAGTCGATGTTTGCATCTCTGCAGGATCAGTCCATCCTTCTGAACTCTCATCAGCTTGTTTTCTTAAAAATACCATCATTGGATGTTGGTGAGTAACCGTGTAGCATTTGGAAAGGAGTCTTGTTGGTTGTTTTGTTTAAGGTATTGTCTAGATTTCTTTCCACTTCTTTCATTATCAAGTACCAGTCTTTCTGTCTTTCAACTTTTCTTTTCTTAAAAATGGAAATGGTCTTATCCAAATCAGGATCACCTCTTTGAATAAGGACTTGTTCGTCAACGGACATCGTTTGATAAACTTCCAGATCAAAATTCTTTTCAATCAAAGCTTTAATATTCAATAGTAATCTTAAGACATGGTGCATTAACCTCTGAAACTCGGTTGGTGCATTAGTTAATCTAGAAACTATTCTTTCAATCTTATTAAGTATCGTACACCCTAATTCACTCAATTTCATTGCAAAGCAATCCCTAACCTCATTGACTAACTCTAAAATTTCGCTTTTATTCTCAATTGGTGTTTTTCTAATTTCGCTCTTTTCGGTTAAACGCTTATTTTCCTTGATTACATTCCCGTAACAACTCTCCTCATTAACCAAATAATTGGGGTCTAACTCAATTACTCTTTCTACACATTGATTTCCCTTCAATATTACATTCTCATTTCCCATATTAATAATTGGATCTACGGTTTCGCTATCTTTTATTTCTAAGGAATCACAACACACTTCTTTTCCCCTCTATAATTACTGAGCCGTCATTCGCCAAAGTTGTCTGAGATCTAACAAAATTCACTGAATTTCTTTCAAGTATTTCTTTACTAGATGTTTTCAATTATTATACATCCGAATTATTTCCACATTCCATGTTAACAAACGGATTATCCTCTGCATAACAAACATGAAATTTATTCCCAAAGCGACAAATTATATGTTTTCCCGATCTAAAAGGGATCTCCCAATTAACAAATCGTGCGGTAAGGCGTCGTCTCTAACAATAAGCATTTCGACCCCTTTTACTTTAACGCCATCCAAAGAAATCTACCTTTCCGGCCTGAATTCACTCTGGCGCTTACCACAGATTTTGCGTTCGAGTCCCGGCGGTGCCATGGTTGTTTGTAGTGGTTCGGAATCCACGTTAAAAGTAGGTCCCGGTCTAATAAGATCAGATCTTAATATTACACGCGCCCCCTGGGTAATGCAAAAACCGTACACTAGGTGTCTGTGTTTGCCAGCTGCATTAGAAAGCTGGGTCTTAATATTCCCAAAACACTACATTTGAAGCTGGGTCTATTTTTAATTCTAACCTCTTCGCTACGGAATCCCTACAAATGACGGAATCGCTCCCAGTATCAATCAGAGCTGCAAACTCCAACGGACACTTATTTATTTGGATTGTAAGAATCTTACTCATTCCGTCCTCACTAGGCTCCATCAAGCTGCGATCTCTTTTATATTGGCTGCCTTCACACTTCTCATTATTTTATCAAATTTAGTTTTGGACAATCTCTAGCAAAATTATTTTCGTTACAAAGCTAATTTGGTAATGATTTTTAACTTCCGGCTTATTCGTTCCATCCATTCATTCCGTGGGAATTTCTGTCTAGGCCTAAAATGCATTCTTTTTCATGCATATTTTGATTTAAATTTTGAATTTGGGAAGTCGCTTTCTAACACTTTCATATTTCAATTTTATCAGCTAGTTCGGATGATTTAATTATTCTCATCCATTCATCCACAAAATGCTCTTTTATTACAACTGGAACTTTTCTTTTTAATTGGTCTGTTATAAATAAGACTATCAAAATCATTCACATTTAGTGCCGTGTAACCACTCATCGAAATAATTTTGTAACTCATACGCGAAATCTTTCCATGTATTTTTCGGTAGTTTTGTGTGCCCAAAGAACTTTTGTCGGAATTTATCAGGGCTTAATTTAAACTTTTTAATAACAAATCTTTAATATATCCATAATCATTCGAAAGTTCTTCCGGAACTCTTGCAATAATTTGATTAATTTCATAGGGCAATAAATTAACTAAATGACTAACCCAATTCTCATGACTTAAATTTAAGCGTTTCGCTTGTCGTTCAAACAATATTAGATAAAAAATTATGTCCCCATCGCTCATTTCGTAGTGTTGCATTATTTTAGTTATCCTGCAATCTCTAGAAATTTCATTTACGTTTCTATTTTCTCTTAACACATTACTATTTTGTATTTTTAATTTTTCTAATTCGTATTGTCTTTCTAACTCACGCTCCCTTAACTCGTTCTCCTTTAACTCGTACTCTTTTAACTCGCGCTCCTTTACCGCTCACCTTTCTTCTCTAGTAGAAATTATCGTTTTTAGTAATTCACGCGTAAATTCCTCATCATAATATTCACTTTAGTAATTAATTCTTTAATTTCGACAACAACTGCGTTATCGGGTAATTTTACATTTAATTCTTCTGCTAAAGAAATTAAATCTATCTTTTTCGCTTTTGTGAGATATGCCATTTTTTTTACACACTATTTAAATTTTTAACTATTCAACACTATTTCAATTCCTAACAGTTTAACACATAAAATCAAATCAATTCTTAAAATCTTCAATACAATTTCACACAGAAATTAACTCCTCAAGAATTTTACACAGAAATTTAAAAAAATAATTTGCACCAACACTGAGTTTCTAGAAATTCATGCCACATTCCTTAAATCGCTTGGAATAGGCCTTGAGTTCTGCTAACCACATCCGGTCCTCCAGGGTCAATCTCACTTCTGTTCTGAAGTGTTCTCAAGTGTTAGCTGCTATACTAGCAGCTAGTTGTGTCAGGATGAAATACTCTCTTTCTATTTACATTACTTTTTTTATTTACACTATGAATACATGCATACACATGGCACCCTGTGCCTCTACTACAATAGTATTAATATCTAAATGCCAAGGCCGGTCCCTGACCGTCTGTTTTGATCTGACGCTCCTAGCGTTCACCTCGTGGTCTCAAGATCTCACCGCAAATGCTTACTACACTGGACCACGGTTTTAGAACCCAGTTACTGGTCACAGTTACCAGTTATAACCGCGACCTCTCGCCGTTATAATTAAACCTTACAGTTCTAGGAGAAATTTATAAACTAGTTCAGTAACAGAACTTTCGAATTAGTAGCCAAGTGTCAGTGTTCAATGTCAAAAGAGAGATTATTAGTTTTCTTTTGTTTTGTTTTATTCTATCATCTTAATAAGTAAAAAGTATATAAAATTTATTTAATTTACAATTATTAAAAATGGTTTTTAAAAATATCCTTGAATTTTTAATTATTTTTCTTCAAGATATTTCGTAAACCATATAATAGTTTCCTTGCAATATCAAAGTATATGTCCAAACAAAGGAAGGTGACGTCGTTTCCACTTATTGAAGGATGTGTGGTTGGGGGGGGCGAGAATGTCACTACCTTTTCTCACTTTCATGTTTTTATGATATCAAAAATTTAATTCGAATTATATGGTTTAAGAATTTATGTTAGTAAGTAATTTGGAAAAAGCTTGGAGACAATTTTTTCTAACATAATCACATATATTAATATCTTTTCATTAAAAAACTTAGATTAAATTTTTTTATATGTTTTTAATAGAAGATTGAATATAATTTTGAAGTAATATGAATTCTTTATTTTTCAGTTAATTAAGTAGATTAAAAATTACATTCATTACTTTGCATTCATTTTTAATTCTTTAAACTTCTTAGTTTCACTGTTCTTGAAGATCAAATACAAGATTAAAAGATAGATCAAAGATCATTAGGCGTTGCTATTAGAAAAAGTAAGGTTAATTAGTAAAAACTGTATTTCTTTAAAAATGGAAATTTCTTCGAAAACTTAACAAAAGCAGTTGCATTAAAAGTTAATAAAAAGTAAAAAAAAAATAAATAAATAAATAAAACCCACAAAGCAATTATTAAGCATTTGGAACATCAGGTCACTTATTTATTTCAAAGCTATATTTTGAATACAGGTGTAAATACATCTGAGAGTGCACAATTTCAAAGCATTAAGACTCCGCGAAGCATTAACACAGAATGTACATTTCATATTTGAAAGAGCACTGACAGAATACAAAGGAAAATAAATAAGCTAATATTTATATTGTAATGCAGAAATAAAAACAGAATTTTTAAATTAATTTTTGTAGGTTGGAAAATTTTCACTTATGTATTTCACGAATAAAACAAGTCAATCTGAGTAATTTCTGAATTTTTAAAATGTGAGTTCAAAACAACCTTTTCGTTTAGCCTTTGGTTATCTTGGAAAATAAATTTGTTTTGGCAGTTTTGGCATCAGATATCTAATTATTTCGCCTTTATTTGTACAATTAGAACATTAGACACTTAAATGTTTATGCATATATATATATATATATATATATATATATATATAATTTTTAAAGTGGTATATACCTACTAGTAGACCAAATATTAATCATGCAGACAAAATATTTGTGTAGAAAAATTATCCAGCAAGATTGCTAATTAGTTATCAATAATAAGACAAACCAGTGAAGTTTAGGGATTCCTTATCAGAAGAGGAAAATTAAATCTCATTAAAATGAAATTTAAAAATTTTTTAAATGTGTATTTAATACCTTGCAGATAACAATACATTATGAGAACAATTTCCATTTAGAGAGTTTGAAAGTCCACCTTTATAAAAAAAAAAAAAAGAGAGTGGCAGCTCTGTGGCAGTTAGGCCGGACTGAATATTATTCTTTTGTTTTATTTATAATCCAATTCCTGATCAAAAATAAAAAAATGAGAAAAATTCAGACCATTAAATGGAATAGTACAAACAATATAGCTAATTTTTATTCTATATTTAAAATACTTTAGTGTACAATTTTGAGTTAATTATTGTTGAGGAATGATTTTTTATAATTTTGCCCTGTAAGAAATTGAAATTAATACAAATATTTAACTTTAAAATAAAGTTTAAATAATATTATTTATTTTTATTAATAGTGTTAGAATGATTATAACTTATTAGTTATTAGTTATTACCATCAACCTCAACCGACGAATCTCACGTCCAAAAATTAAAGATTTGGTGCTTGCAAATCGTCGATTTACAATTAGAGATCTTGCTGATGAAGTTGGAATTTCAAAAGGATCATTCAATTCGTCATTAAATTCGTAGCTTGAAGATATGCTACGGACGCGAGTAACATTATCCTCAACAACACTCTACGATCATATGTTTATATATTAGTTACACACACACATGTATATACACTACTGGCCGTTGAAATTGCTACACCAAGAAGGCGACATGCTACCGACGTGAAATTTAAACGACAGGAAGGAGGTGCTGTGTAAATGATTAGCTTTCAGCGCATTCAGTTAAAGCAAGCGCCGGTAGCGACATCTACAATGTGTGTAAAAAGGAAATTGTTCAACCGGTTTCTCATACACAAATTGCATTTCAAGGTTGTTGCCTGGTGAAAAGTTGTTGTGATGCCTGGTGCAAGAAGCAGACATGCGCACCAGCAATTTTCTGATAAAGGTCGAATTGTAGGATACCAAAATTGCGGTTTATCGTATCGCAGTTTTGCTGCTCGCGTCGGTCGAGATCAATGACTGTTAGCAGAATATGGAATCGATGGGTTCAGGATGGTAATACGAAACGCCGCGCTAGATCTCAACGACCCCCTATCACTAGCAGCCGGCAAGGCAACTTGACTTTGTGAATACAACTGGCCATTAATAAGTTAGTATTAGTACTAAATTGCAAAATTTGCTTCAAATCATATGTAATCCCATTTGTATTTATAAAGCGAGAATTTTTTTAATTCTTAATTCTTAAAATTAAGTTTGAAATTCTCGCCATTTAAATATCGAAATTTAATTTTATAAATCAAAATTATTTTCGTATTTTGATTGATGAAATTGAATTCTATGTCTATAATGGCGAGAATTTTTTTTTTAATTCTTAAAATAAAATTTAATATTCTTAATTCTTAAAATTAACTTAGAAATTCTTAATTTTTAAAATTAAATTTTAAAAATCTTAATTCTTAAAATTAAATCTATGATCCTTAAAAGGATGTTGATAATGAATCATAAAATGATTAAAACTATGATTCATCCATATTGTATGATTCATAATTCTATTATTCGATTAAAAGTATTATTTTAACCCTACTACCATATGATTTCAAGTCACACAAAATAATCTAGTCACCTTCTTTAGAAAAACAAAAAATAAAAATTTCTGAATAGTAGCTGCTGACTTTTTTTTTTTCTATTTCGCAGATGAAAAGTTTAAAATAAATCAATAATCTATTTAATCCTAATTTTTTTATTAACATATGCTATTACACTCTATTTTCAAAATTATTTAATCAATAAATATTGTGATCATTAAATAATGAACTTTTTAAATTTGACAATCAATTATTATTTAGTAAAGATATAAATATTAAAATTATTAGGCATAACTTATACTTCGCTTATATTTTCTACATTCAACTTGTGCTTCACAATTAACTCTTCTGCTGAAGATTCTTGTACAGACCGATTTCTGTTCTCATTTTCGTACTGCTTTCAATTTTTTTCTGAATTGTGGCTCAATCGCAAGAACTGTTATGAACGATTTTGAACCCAAGAAAATCAAAATACAAAAATAGATATCTAAAATTCCTAAAAGCACTCTTTGAAGTATATTTCAGAACACACAAAAAGAATACAGCCACTTACTTTAGAAAACAGTAAAAAATAAAAATTACTAAATCGAAGCTGCATAACAATCCGTAAAGTCTTTTTCTTTTTATGTTTTAATAGTCGAAAATAAATTAAAAGTCTTTTTAGTCCTAGTTGTTTTATTAAGGAAGATTATTACAATACATTATTAAAATGATTTAATCAAGAATTGTTGTGATAATTGAATAATGAACTTTGTAATTTTGATAATTAATGTTCAGTAATCATATCAATATTAAAATTATCAGGCATAACATATTGTAGAATTACACTTCATTTATATTTCTACTATCCCTCGGTGTATCATAATATATATTTATATAGTAAAACACTGATATACTATAAGTTATGCCGTATAATTTCAATATCGATATATGTTTGTATATATATATATATATATATATATATAAGCACACACACACATATATTTATATAGGCACACTCTTAACTTTTCTGCGGATGATGCTAACCCATATTGATTTCTATTTTCAGTTTTGTGCTGCTTTCAATTTTGTGGAGAATTGTGGCTCAATCGCAAAAACGATTTTTAACCCACGAAAATCAGAATGCGGAAATAGATATCTAATTCATAAAAAAAAGACGATTTGAAGCATATTTTTAGTCACACAAAAGATTTTAGCCACTTTCTTTAGAAAAACAAAAAAAAAAAAATTTAAACTTCTATTAACAATCGGTAAAAGATGTTTCGGTACTTATGTATTAACGGTACCTTGGCGACAGTTGCGCCAATAAAGAGCACACGCGCCAACCGCAGCTACAGATTTTGGCGCCAATCTACACTTAAAATTTGTGTTCCAAATAATAAAATATATATGAAACACTTCATTTAAAAATCAAACGCTTTCAAAAATATTTTTATTCCAAATAATATAGATTGGCGACACTTAAAAACAGCCAAGTTCTGTCACCAAGGTACCGTTAATACGTATGTACCGATGTTTCTCTTGCATGTTTTGATTGTTGAAAAGCTTAAAGGGCCCTAAATTTTTCTTAAGGGCACAAAAACGGGCCCCTGAAAAAGTGCAGAAGTTCGAATCCATTGACAAGAGCCACTAGCTTTCATGTATGGAGATATTTTATAATAAATATTGCATGGTGAGTATGTCATCCATAGGATTATTATGAGGAATTGAAATTAATTTTCTCTAATAGAAGCAAATGTGGAGCAGTTACCCTAAGAAGTTCTCTCGGAATTTTTATCTTCTAAAAGTCAATTTTAGATTTATCTATTAATTCACACTCGAAAGTGATTTCGTTTCTCCTGCCTATAGTGAAAGATTTCTTTAATATATAACTCTCATATTATTTACATTTCAAAAATAAATTAATACTGTAGGCACAGAGCGTAAAAAAAAAGAGCTTAAAATATGAATAACTTTTTTTTTATGTTATTTTGAGTTAAAAGTATATATGCTATATTAGTTTGTCATTTATTACAATTCTGGTTTTATCATAATTGGCCGTTTATTAGGAAGAAATTTAAATCAGTTTTTAAATCTTTCTTTTTCTTTCTTTTCTCTTAATAATATAAGGAATATTAAATTCTATTCAAAAATTAATTTATATCGCCAATAATTCGCCAACAGGAAGAGAAGGACTTTGTCCAGAAGCAATTAATCTCCAAGCTTGTATGAACATGTTCACCCACTCATCTAAGATGGCGCCTTTTCACAGCGTTAATTGCAGACACTCCATTGCCGAGGGGTAAATCATAATAGGTCAACCCTTTAATCGGTTTGGAACATTTTTGGAACGGAGGGGCAGAAAATTATTTTACAACCTATTGTCGTGTTATAGGACCGTATGCGGCGATAGATTGAGTTAGTGAATTTCATGGGAGGGGAAATTCCACATCAGAGCAACATTTACTCCCCCTCATCTACAGCTGAGAACTGAATTTGTAATTTCCCTTTAATTTAATGCCTCTGCTCTAAACTAGTCCACGGACCCGTCGAAGTTCAAAGGGTCCATAGCTTAACAAGGTAAAAAAAAATATCATCCATTTTATTTTCACTGATCACTGTTTTCATTCGATTATTTATCATATGAGTATATGGAATAAATTAAAATATTTTGATTTGTTTTGCACAGAAATAACAGCAGACTGCGATTAACAATAGACGTAACAGATTACTTTTTTTTTGTCAATCAGTAGACATAACAGTATTCGTATTGACAATTTGTATAATAACTAAATTCGAATTATTCTCTTTTCATAACATTTATTTTTATTTAATGTATGAAGAAAGTAATACACTCATGTACTCATGTCATAAATGAATCTTTGATAGGAATGCTGTATCTGTGTGTAGAAAAATCGTTCCATTGTAAACAAAAGGGGAAAAAAGGGGAAAAAAAAAAATGAAAAGAATAAAAAGTAAATCAATAAAATGAAAAAAAAATAAAATACAGAAAAATAAAGTGTAAAAAGGAGAAAAAGAGTAAAATAAAAATTAAAATAATAGTAAATAAATAAATAAATAAAATGAGAAAAAAAAAGAAAAGATAAAATAAAAGTGTAAACAAAAGTAAAAAAAAAATTAAATTAAATTAAAAATAAATAAATAATTTGGGAAAAAATAAAAGAGTAGAAATGTGTGGAAAAAGCAAAAAAAGTGAAAAGAAAAAAAGTTAAATAAATAAAAAAAATTGAAAAAAATAAAATGAAAAAAAGAAAAAATAAAAAGTTTGAATTATCAGAAGTGGGAAGATGCTTAAAAATAAAGATGGCCTCTCAGTAATGAACACTAGATAACGATAAATCCGCTACGATAAATCTGCTAACGATAAAGCCACTCTAAAAAATCTAAATCCTCTACTCTATAGTGAGGAATTACCTAAGGTAAAAATGCTCGACATTCAAAAACGTCACAGAATAAAGATAAATGATTTTGAAAGATCACTTATTAATTGAACAAAAATATTTATTTATTTTATTTTTATCATTTAAACTTGCAGCCAATTTGTTAATTTTTTTTTTTTTTTTTATTTTCTAAATCTGGTTTATGAATTCTTTTACATAAAGATGAACAGAAATACGGTGACTTAAACTTACAGTATGTTAAAACTGAAATATAATGACGAACTTAATGAAGTGCTTGTGAATAGTTATTTTTGTCCTAAAATTATGTAGTCTTGAATAAATTTCAGTTCATTTTAAAAATTTTTATATTCCTTTTTTCAGAGAATACTATTGTATTTCTATCCATATCATTTTATCATATGGTGCCATGCATCTTTTTTAAAAAAATTGATTTATATTTAATTTTATTTTATTTAACAAAAGGAAATACCTTTAAGCAGCAAAAATTGATCTAGATTATTTCTAATGCTGTCTTCCTGTTAAACAAATTTATTTGTTCGTTTTTTAGGGGGAGGGTGGAGGAGGTATTTCAGTCGTTTGGCAATTTAATTGCATTATCGACATAACTACTGAATGCAACTAACTTGCTGAAATTTATTCAATTAGCTACCTTCTCATCTTCAATTAGCTACCTTCTCACCTTCAATTAGCTGAAGCCTCTTTTATAACATACTCTGTTAAAACTACTAAATGACATCAGCTAAGAGTTTATCTGGCAGTTTAATGAAACGGAAAGTGCTATTAGCATCGGGATACGCGGGTCTTCGCAGCTAATGGAACGGGATAATAGAAATATGGGATGAAAGTGGTACCGCTGAAGTGATGGGATAAAAGGAAGGGGAGGAATGACTCAGAGTCAGGAAGCTAAAAGAATATTTTTTTTAAACCCAAGAGATATTATAGGAATTAATTTTTAATAACAAGGGGAGAACAAAAATCAAGCGCGTTAAAGCGTTTATTAATGTAGATGTGAAGTCAACTGAGTCAAGTTAGACTTCTACCTATGGGTGCTCCATCACAACAGAATCTGCCCCCCCCCCTTTCCCTCCTTTCCTGATACCACTATGGTTCTTGGACTTGTTCTAGATGGTGCTGTCTACCGAATGGGATAAGAAAAAGAGATGTGAAGTTCGCTTTTATTTGATATGATCCTCTTCTTTTGTTAAGTAATTCATCATCGTTGTTTTTTTTTTTTTTTTTTTGAATACTTTTAAATGCATCAACTCTAATGGTTTCGAAAAACAACATCCGTTTTTATTTAATGTACAATTAATCCAAGCAATAACTGTTATGTAATTTAATATTGTTAATCAACTTTCATACTAATTACCATATCCAACATTCATGCTTTCATACATAAATACGAGGGTTAGTATTTTTAAAATAGGCATGAAGGATGAAAATCAATATTTTGTAAATTATCTATATTTGTATAGTTTGTGACATTGGATATTTGTCTTAAAAATCATGATTCCCGAAGAAAACATGAACATTAATGCAGATAATTCGTCTCAAAACGAAATATATAATTCATAGATACTGACACTTAAAGATCATAAGTATACAAGCATACAAACTCATAATTCTCTGAAAAGCAAGGCGATCATAAATATAATAGATGCATGACTATATATATATATATATATATATAACAGGTGGGCTGAAAAGTTCGTAGGCTGACACATAGATGGCGCTACTAGTATTAAATCCATAGGTTTTTAGTTAGCCCTAACCTTCAAAAGACACGAATATAAATTTGACAGCTGTTCCACTATTAGTATGTGAGTTACAGCATTTTTAGCAAAAAAAAATGGATAAAACACGGAGATAAGGAGAAGATAAGAGGAACTGATGACTCTGCAAAACGCGAATCTTTAATTTTCTACTTAAGTATGATGATCTTAACAGCTTTCGTAGTGCATAATATCAGGTGTTATATAGGGCTCAAAAGCAATTAGGGAATATCATGATTGGTGGTGTAAACTGAGGATGAGTAAATATTTTGGCTATTGATTGATGTAGGTGTTGTAAGAAATGAGAAAAGAGGAAGACGCACTGAACAAGGAATAATAGCATTTTACTGATAGTAGTTGTCAATAAAAATGTACAGTTCGTGTATATTATACAAAACAATCAAAAATGTAACTCCTCGGATATAAATGAGTTAAGCATTAAGGTTAATGGTCATGGTTAAGGGATATGGTTTTTTTTTTCCTGACAGAAAACAGTGTTGCACATCTACGACGCTTGAAATCAATGAAGAGGGCTAGGGTATTTTTTCTCACTTCCTCAGTAGAGAGAGATTTCCAACAGCTGAATTGTTTTGTAGCGACACCTATTGATGGAAAATGGAATACACATTGAACGACTTCTACTTTCACTGTTAAAAAGGAATTTCCCCGCTAGAATAAAAACAGAACGTAGCTGGTATTACGTAGTTGGCTTTAGAAGAAATGGAATAAAGATGTAAATGTGAAAATTGATTATCGTCTTTTATTTTGCCGTCTGGATTTTAATAACACTACGCAACCTTACAAAGCCGCCACATACTTGGTGACCCGTGAATTGTTTGCAAACTGTGATTTATTTACAAAATGACTGAAACAAATGGATCGGCGAAAAAAGATGAAGTAGCGCGGGTAAGTGTCAAAATAAATCCTTTTTGGGCAGAAAAACCAGAAATATGGTTCTTTCAAGTTGAAGCACAGTTTTCAATTTGTGGAATAACAGCCGAGGATACAAAAATTCAACTACTTAGTTTCGCAATTAGAACCGAAATTTGTTGAAAGTTTGTGGGACATTATAAGAGATGATAATAGAACAAAATACACCGCTGCAAAAGAATGTTTGCTGAATACTTTTAAAGAAAGCGAAAATAAGCGCCTTCAGAGACTACTTACAGGACTTGATTTGGAAGATCTTAAACCCAGTCAACTTTTACAAAAAATGAGAAACCTGGCTACTGATGGAATTACTGATAAGGTGCTAACAACGTTATTTCTACAAAAAATGCCAGATTCCGTGCAGAATATTTTACTAGTTAGTGATGAAGGAATTGAGAAACTTTCATTAATGGCGAATCGTATTCTTGAAATGCAACCAAAACAAGAACTTTACTGCGTAAGCAATGATGTTTCATCAGGATCAGATGCCATAACTGCGTTACAACAACAAATTGCATCTTTGGATAATAAACTTGCAAAACTGAGTGTCACAAGGAACTCTCGTTCCCAATCAAGATATAGAGGTCGATACTTTTCTTCTCATCGAAGTAAGTCTCGCAATCGCTATTATAATCCTTCTGGCAAATACTGTTATTACCATTTTCGTTTTCGAGAAAAATGTTTTCCTGATAAATGCCAAGCTCCATGTGCATGGAAAAATAATCCTTCGAAAACCAGAATCAGCAACAGAATTAACGGCAGACTCTGCTGCTGAAAATACAACACATTGCCGTCAATTCCGTCTATTTGTCAACGACAAAAACGGGTTTACGCTTTTTGGTTGACAGTGGAGCGGACGTAAGTCTTATTCCTTATACTTCAAAACACAAATTTATTAGTGACTATAAATTATATGCTGCAAATAATACTGCAATCGATACTTTTGGTACAGAAATTTTAAATCTTGATCTAGGTTTGCGCCGAGAATTTTTGTTTATTGTGGCTAAAATTAGTAAACTTATACTAGGTGCAGATTTCTTAAATAAGTTCAATTTATTGATTGATATCAAGCATAAAAGATTAATTTATGGTGTAACTAACCTTGCAGTTTATGGTGCCATTGCACCCATCTCTATTAATGAAAATGTACATACAACGAGCAGCTTATGTAAATATTCTGATTTATTTTCTATGTATCCTAATATAACAAAACCAAATTTCCTTGATTCAAATGTTAAACATAATGTAAAACACCATATTGTGACTAAAGGACGACCTATAAATTGTAAAGCAAGACAATTAGATCCAAAACGGTTGGACATAGCTAAAAGAGAATTTAAATATATGCTAGACAATAACATTATTAGTCCATCTAGCTCAGAATGGGCAAGTCCCTTACATATAGTAACAAAAAGAAAGATGGTTCTTTTCGTCCGTGTGGTGATTATAGAAGATTGAATGATTTAACTATAACTGATCGATATAACATACCTCGAATCCAGGATTTTCAACATATTTTAACTAATAAAACTATATTTTCCAAAATTGACATTACTAAAGCATATCATCACATTCCTGTAGCAGATGAAGATAAGGCAAAAGGGAGTGATGTAGCGACACCTATTGATGGAAAATGGAATACACATTGAACGACTTCTACTTTCACTGTTAAAAAAGGAATTTCCCCGCTAGAATAAAAACAGAACGTAGCTGGTAATACGTAGTTGGCTTTTAGAAGAAATGGAATAAAGATGTAAATGTGAAAATTGATTATCGTCTTTTATTTTGCCGTCTGGATTTTAATAACACTACGCAACCTTTACAAAGCCGCCACAGTTTCAAGGGTGTGATAAGCGACTAGTAACCCGCCTCCCTAGAATTAAGAGGAATTGAAAATCGTAAATTTCTTTAATTATCGTCATCTGAATATAAAAACTCTGTTATAAAAAAATGTGGCTATGTTTAAATTAAAAGAACCGGAAAAAAGATTTTCGATCACAAATTATATGAACATAATAAGCATTTTAAATATTTTAAAGGTGAATAAAGTTTGAGAAATAGTGAGAATTAATTTTTTTATTACCATTGGCTAGGTAAAATGTTACATAGAACAACTGTACTGAAAACAATAGAACTATCAAGAAATAAGAACAAAAAGAAGACCAGAGTCATTGCCTAATGAGCGAACTTGATTCCCAATATCCCTAAGTCTACGAAGAGCCCCACATCGGAGCAGATGGTCCTTGTCCATTACTGCTCCAGAGTCAAAGTTGGTAAATTTTAAAGGTTGAAATGCCAATGCGGTGCAGATGGACCTCAAGGCAATTGTGTCCCGTAGACAGACGAAAGGCCAACACTGTTTTTGTGCCTTAGTTTATCTGGAATAAGAGAAGGGTTTACCCTCCTTCAATTTCTTAGGGCTGTACGAGTTTGAAGATCCCGCAAGCAATTAGATGTAAATAAAGGTTTTAAAAACAGCTTAATCCTCCAATAAGGAAGGGCTGTTTTAGGATGTTGTAGTAAGCTGACACCTTTTTTGCAAGGAAGTCCTCTTATTCATAGTCCCAAAGACCAAGGCCTACACTGAAGAACGATTTGTTTCCACTTTAAAGTGAGGGTTCTCAACAATTCTCGACATTGCAAAATATCAGGTGTCAGTGAGAATAAAAGTAAGTGTGTAGAAAAACAATTAAAATGGAATAATTTTAATAAAAATATTAAAATTCAACTAAAAACAGGATTACCATTTCATTCTTCAAATAAGTCAAGAATTTTAAGTAAGTGTATCTTATATGTTTCGTTAAAAAATAATAATTTTTAATTGAAAGATAGCAGTTCCATCACAATTTTGAGAAAGAAAAGGAATTGGATGTTCTTCTTATAAAGTACATTCTTATCTTCAAAATATTTTTGTTAATATATATATATATATTGTTATAGGTCAAATATATGGAGCAAAAATAATTTTGAATCCATATTATTTCATCCCAACAAATTAATATCTACTTTTTAAAAAAAAAATATTAACTGCAGGGTTATTCCTGTAGACTGCTTGAATTTGTATTTGAAAATTAAGTTATTTTTTTCAATATTGGTTATATAAATATAACAGGTGTTCCCACCTACGCATTACAACAGCGCCCATTGTGGTGTTCAGGAGAAATGGTCAGTGAGCCTCGAGACACTCACTCTAGAAGAAGTATAACTTGTGCTCCTGTTGAGAAACTTTTAGTTTATATTCTCTCATTCCGAGAAACAATATATTTAAGTCAACCCTGCGTAATGGTTGACCTACAGACTCTCTCCAGGAGAGGAACTATATTTCGCACACTCTTAAGTTTCGGGTTTTCGGCTTACAAGTGGTATCCGTACATGAATTTATAATTATATGTCTTTAAATATGTTGAATATTCCTCAGTTAAGCTTACGTGTGTGCTGTTTGTGAGTTTGTAAATAAAGTCGTGAGTTCTCAAATCTGTGTCACAAATCTTAACCCAACCGCACGCAGTTACAACGTAGCTGCACAACCTGCACACTACAATACATATTATATTGGTAATTTTTAAACAGCGAATATTTTTGCTAAAATTAAAGTATTCAAAATATTCATTAAGATAATCAATATTTGTGATGAAAATATACTATGATGACTGCTAACTGAAAAATATCTCCTTTATTTTTAAAATCAACAATAGAAAATTTATACGTGAGGATTATTAATGGAAAAAAAAATCCATTATGTAGTAATAAAATGTTACTTAAAAGCAGACGTAAAATTTTTTTTACATATATAAATATATATATATATATATTTATATTTGTAAAATTTGAAACTGCTTTATATTTATTTAAGAGAAATACGCAGTGTACTTTTTTCCATTCGATTGTCCCTTGTGATTAGAGTTTTATAGTTTCAAAACCACTGTTTATGGTCCCAGTCCAAACAGTAATTTACAAAAGGAAACGCATCATCGTCAGTCCTATGGTGGGCCGAGGCCGTCTGCCTACTGGCAGATTTAGAGACAGGAGATGTTTTCTTTTTATGAGATAGGGTTTTCAGCCCAGTGCCCAACGCTCTAAAGTCTTGTTAGACCAGGACCTACACTTTAAAATGGATTCGAAACCACTACAAATATCCATGGCATCGCCGGGACTAGAACCCGATGACTCTGGTACAAAGCGCTAGCCACTCGGCCATCAGACCTCTAAAACGTGAACTAGAATTTCGAAATAACAAGATCCATCGTAATTTTAAATTATATTCTTTATGTTGCTTAAAAATAATTAAATATACAGAAAATTTCAGCTTTACATAAAAATTTTCTTTATTCACTATAATTTAATAATACTCTGTATGTATAAAGAGAAGCTAATGTTAGGGGAAATATTCGTTTAATAGTATTACAACAATATTTGAAAAAATATTTAATCGGAAGTGTGTTGACATCGTCATATGTTGAAATTGTTTTTTCAGGCATATTTTAATGTTATTAATAAGATTAAAAACTAAAGTTGCATCTAACATAACATATTATAGCATATTATCCTAACATAAAATGGTTATTGTTGTTAATTACTTCGAGGACAGGGCCGTATTGACCACTTCTCTGCGAGCAGCCCAATACAAACTAACCTTGAAGAACTCCGTGGGGCTACACCGACGAACACTGTTACTCATTTAGCACACTACGACGCGAGTAGCACTCTTGCCAATGTGTGAAAGGAAGCATAGTTACATTAGATTATTTTTGATTGCCATATATATTTCATTAGATTTAAAACTACTGCATTATTTAAAGTCGTGACAATGATTTATGTTGGTTTGTTTGTAGAATATTTCTTGTCGTAGAATCCAAACAGAAATTTACGGAAAACCAGCCTTTACAAATGTAGTGTTCGGAACGTGTATTTGAAGAACGCTTCGGACGCGAGTAGCACTCTTGCCAATGTGTGAAAGGAAGCATAGTTACATTAGATTTTTTTTTATTGCCATATATATTCATTAGATTTAAAACGCATTATTTAAAGTCGTGACAATGATTTATGTTGGTTTGTTTGTAGAATATTTCTTGTCGCACTCAAACCCAAACAGAAAGGTGTGGTACGGGAACATTGAATTTGTATTAAACCCATCAGCCTTTATGCAAATCGCGTAGTGTTCAAAAACATCTGATTGGATGGAACGAAAGAAGAAAATGCAAGTGAGCTTTTGAAATACTGTGGATGTTTTTTGACCACGATGATGTATCGTTTTAAATTTTGAATCATGAGTCGGGTTAATTTTTCTTCAAAATAAATTTATTTTTATTTATTGATATAAACGTTTGTATCTGTGATGCTTTTACACACCCACAGCACAAACAGCAATTTAGTAAGAATCAACAAATCAATCAGCAAATATATAAGAAATTCACCAATTCTTCCATGCACTATATATTATGTAAACAAACTTTCAAATTTATCTTTAATACAAATTTACATTAATGTAAAATAAAAAGTATATGTTGTATTTTTATTAAATTAAAAAAGATTTAAAATTTTATGTAATTTGTAAGGAGTCTAATTTATTTATCAGCTAGAATTAGAGGGATCCTAATAATTATCAGAGGACTCGCCTATCATATCATCATACATAATCACAGAGTGTCGTAAATATGTTGCTGTTGTCTTATATCCTGAAGAGCACAAAGAAATCAAATCTCCCGAATCATATTGGCTATGTTGATTGCCAGCTCGAGGAAACAGTTTCCTCGAGAGGTTGGACTTCTACCTGTTGGTCCGCTGGATTTATTTTACCTACACCACCCAACGGAAAAATCGATGGGGTCAATCCTCCACTCATGAACGCACGCTGTAGGGGTTGCAGGCTCCCCTTAGGGGTATTAAAATATTCTATTAATTATAGCGTATTAGACTGAATGATTATCATAGAGTTGGTAAATTAAAAAA
The DNA here is from genome assembly GCA_021605095.1 of Caerostris extrusa. NCBI lineage: Eukaryota > Metazoa > Arthropoda > Arachnida > Araneae > Araneidae > Caerostris > Caerostris extrusa. The sequence goes on from BPLR01014100.1 coordinate 113,858, forward strand.
TTATTACACATTACGAGATTGAGGAAATTGATTGGTATGCTATAGGTTATATTGTAAAAAGAATGAATGATTTAAAAAAAAAAAAAGGCAAAATCACAGAATAGGGGCCGTTGTAACGGATTGCAATTGTTAGTGAAGTGAATTGCAAATAGCATAAGAAACATGGGTTACTACGTTTGGTGGCACAAAAATGTCGTCAAACCCCAACACTATTTAGTGATTTGGCAAAAAAAATATAACCATACTTGTAATACGTATTATCAATTGATGTTGGAGGTAAATCAAGCATTTAAACTTGCATTAAAGCAAATCTTCTTACAAATTCTGTACATGTTTTTTTTAAAGTTTATTACATTGAAAAACAGTATATTTATATCTGTAGTTGTATATTTATATCTAAAGTACATAAAAAGTAGTTCATTTATATCTGGGGCCTGACGGTCGAGTGACTAGCGCTCTGGCGCTCGGTGCCATGGATGTTTGTAGCTGTTCGGAATCCAATTTAAACCGTAGGTCCGGGTCTAATATGACTGTTGGGCCTAGAGCTGACAAATCTATCCTATAAAAAGAAACCATCTCCTGTCTCGAAGCTGACAAATCTACCCTTCAAAAAGAAACCATCTCCTGTCTCGAAGTCTGCGAGTAAGCAGACGGCCTTGGCCCACTATGGGGCTGTTGCGGCAATGATGATGATGTTTATATCTAATAATTGAATTTAGTTTGACATTATAAGTATAATTGCATTTGTGGAAAATGGAAAATACAGATGTTATAAAAACTGTGGGAAGTGACTTGCTTTATATAAAGAAAAATAAATTACCCTAAATTAAATATTAACCAAAAATAAGATGAGTATAAATTAATTAATAAAATTTTTATGGATTCAAGTTTTAATGAGAATTTTGAAATCAGTAATAATTATACACTGATAGAAAGGAATTTTCAGTTTATTTTAATTAGGAATTTTTGCCCATCTATTTTTTAAAAGTTTAACGTGAGAGTGCTTTATTTTATTTTCCTATAGACTGTTGGTTAAAAATATTTTTTTTTGTATTAACTGTCGAAATAATTATCTAAATAGTTAATACTGATAAGCCTATACTATAGTGGTATACGTACTGAGAAGCATATTATATAACGTTTACTGATAAGTACATTTATAGTATAGCGCTTACTGATAATTCAGTAATTCTTTCAAAAATATTAAAAAGCTGTCCATCATTTGTACAAATGATTTACGTATTTCAGAATTTAATTATATCTGCAATAATAAATTAAATATTTGCTCATTAGCTATCATTTCATTCCAACACACACAAAGATATTATTTGCAATCCTGTATTGTGAGTACTTTTTTTTATTTAAAAGATGCCTGTTATTCATACATACCTTAAATAAACTGAATAAAACGGAAATAATTATCATATAAAGCACAAGGCACTTAATAATGTTAAAAGGTTAAGAGAGGCGCAAAGGTTAAATTGTTTGAGATCCATTATGTTAATCGAATTATCTAAAAATTCAAAGCTGTAAATGGACTCACAAAATGTTTCATTTACACATCTAATCGTATTCAAAGTATAATAAATTAATAATTGAATTTTCTCCACTTAATGTATTTTAATTAGAGTTGGAGTTTAATAACTCATCCATTAGCATAACCATTAAATTAAATTTGTAATAACTTCAAAACTTATGGTTAATAGAATTAATTTCTCTCTCTCTTGGGTCATGTCGATATGTATCTAAAAATATTTTTAAATATTGTTGTGTACAATTATTATAAATTTGTTTTTATTTACTTCATGTACCCTAGTGAATTTTAACGTGCATATATTTGTTAAAACCTCTAACGCTAATTGGATCAATGTTTCCAGTCGGTTCTATCAGGTGATCACAACTGGTGTGGGTTTGTTTTCCAAAAATAAAAGATGTGCTGCTTTTTCCCTTGAACTTTTTAATTGGCGGCTTTAGAAGCGGTGAAATGCAGGTGGTTAGATATTGCGTTTAATGAAGTTGTTTATCGACAATAATTACAAGCGGGGTGCAAAAATTGAGTTTATTCAGATGTGTTCTTGTGCGAGAGAAATCGACCCCTGATCTCTAAAAAGTAACGCCGCGTTACTGGGATTAATAGGTGTCGGATACACTGTGCCAATAGTGGAACGTTTAGGTCCCTGAGCAGATTTTAAGGTTTAAATGCAACCATAAAGTAAAAAAAGGTAGATGCCTTGAGGTAAGGTAAAAAGTATTGGAGTTATGTAAGACAGAAATTATCGAGTTTATCACCACCACACTATGAGAAGTATGGAGACGACAAACAAGATGAAGTAAAACGATGGCCAATGAGAGGGAATGAAGGGACTTATCCAGATGTCTTCTAGTAAAAAAGGACCCCAAAAAGTAAACAAGATCCCAAAAAGTATATTCTCCCCGAAGTCAAAAAAAGCGTCGCCGCCTTTACTCGGGCTGATTAGTGTCGGAGATAATCTCTGCCATTGGTGGAACGTTTAGGTCTGTGGCACATTTTAAGGTTGAAATCCTACCAATAAGAAAAAAAGTGGCAGACGAATTAGTTTGGGTAAAAAATATTGAGATATACACTGAAGTGACAAAAGTCATGGGATAGCAATATGCAAATTTTCAAATGTCAGTAGCATCGCGTAGAACAGGTATAAATGCGCAGTGCTTTCGCAGAGCTTTCATTTCTGTTCAAGTTATTCATGTGAAGAGGTTTTGACGTGATGATGACCGCACGACGGGAATTAACAGACTTTGAACGCGGAATGTTAGTTGGAGCTAGACGCACGGGTCATGCCATTTCGGAAATCGTTAGGGAATTCAACATTCCCAGATCCACTGTGTCAATAGTGTGCCGAGAGTATGAAATTTCAGGCATAACATCCCACCATGGACAGCGCAGTGGTCGACTGCCTGCACTTAACGACCGAGACCGGCGATGTCTGCAAAGAGTCGTAAACCCTAACAGACAAGCAACACTGCGTCAAATAACCGCAGAAATCAATGTGGGACGTACAAGGGACTTGTCTGTTAGAACTGTGCGGATAAATTTGGCTTTCTTGGCTATTCCTGCAGAAGACCGACTCGAGTGCCTTTGCTGACAGAGCGACATCGCTTGCAGCGACTCGTGGGCACGTGAGCATATCGGTTGGTCCCTAGATGAATGGAAAAACCGTGGCCTGGTTCGATGAGTCACGATTTCAGCTGGTAAGAGCTGATGGTAGGGTTCGAGTGTGCGCAGACCCCACGAAGCCATGGACCCAAACTGTCAGCAAGGCACTGTTCAAGCTGGTGGTGGCTCCGTAATGGTGTGGGCTGTTTTTTCATGGCATGGACTTGGTCCTCTGGTGCGACTGGACCGAACATTGACTGGAAATGCTTATGTTCAGCTACTTGGAGATCACTTGCAGCCATTCATGGACTTCATGTACCCAAACAATGATGGGATTTTTATGGATAACAATGCGCCATGTCACCGGGCCACAACTGTTCGCGATTGGTTTGAAGAACATTCTGGACAATTCCAACGTATGATCTGGCCACCTAGATCGCCCGACATGAATCCCATCGAGCATTTATGGGACATCATCGAGAGGTCTGTTCGTGCCCAAAATCCTGCACCATCAACGCTTTCACAATTATGGACGTCTATCGAGACAGTATGGCTCAATATTCCTGCAGAAGACTTCCAACGACTTGTTGAGTCCATGCCACGTCGAGTTGCTGCACTTCGCCGGGCAAAAGAAGGGCCCACACGATATTAAGAGGTATCCCATGACTTTTGTCACTTCAGTGTATAAGAGAGAAACATTAAGTTTATCACCACTCTAAAAAAATATGACTAGGAAAATCATTGAGATGATAAACAAAATGAAATACGTCGGCGACTAGTGGAAGAGAATGAAGAGCCGTTCCCCGCAATATTTTGAAACTAAGTTTTACACAAATTTCCAAGAAAAAATACGTTCATTGCACATAGCAGCCTGTAATATGTACAAATAAATGCTAAGGTTTGTAACATAACAATTCACTGATTATGTGAAGGAAATTCACAGTCGTATTTACTCCAAAAAATTCAATCCATCATGATCATTAAAAATATTGTAAAATTGTGCAAATTAAGAAAATAAAAGCTTATAGTTGTAATATACTGCATTTTGGCTTTTTAATTTGCATTCCAACTCAGAATGAAACGATATTTCATCATACTTTTCCTAATAAATAGAATGTTAAAAGATTCTTTAATGTCATTAGAAAAAATTCAACCGGCAGAAAACATAAACATAACTTATACAATTTAACTTCTTTCACTATCTACCACCAAAAATGAACATTCAATAAAGGAAAGGATAAATTCAAATGTTTCTAAGGAATAATCTGAGGATTATAGGCAGGAAATTATAATGACATATTTATTTAAGCAATTCAGTTCATCATTATTTAATTAAAAATACATATTGAATGATATATAAAAATGAATATGGAATGATTTATAAAAATGAAACGAATGAAAATATAACAAAAATAGTATATTTTGCAAACAATGAAAAATACTTTTTTTCCTATTCTCTGTACGTTCTTCTCAGAAAGAAAATACTTATTCATATTTTTCCGGAAAAAAATTAGAATAATGAAAGATTCTTAATGGCAGAAAAGAAAATAATTGTCGGAAAACTAAACGCAGATGTTCTTATTATTAATAATAAAGGTAATAAGTAGCATTGATGGTAATTCGAGTCGAGTATTAAAATTAGTGTAATGCAATAATTCTATACGATTTGAAGGTGAGAAATTTTTTTTGTCCCCTTTCCATTTCTATCTCTTTAAACATCCCTCTGATTTCTCCCTGCAGTAAGCGCAAGCCAATGAAGACGGATGATGTCAGAAATGTTACCATGGAAACAGAATCACACGAGAGAGAAGCAAAAACAATTTGATTTAGTTCCGAAACAAGCTTCACCGAATAAAGATCTACGGTAAGTTCGTTTGCATAATTATTGAAAGAACTATTATTTTAAGAACAAATGAGCTCATTATAATATATAAATATTTAAATACATACATACATCATGTATACATCATTTTATATTTAATTTTAATAATAGTTTTTTAAAAAATTAGCTTTTATTTATTTTTCTTAAATATTTTTTTGTTTAAACCCTCTGTAAAATATGTTTTCCATGAAAAACTCGTAATTTGAATGTAAATATTATCTAAAAAAATTAGTTATATAAAATCGTCGTTATTCTTTTTAGAACATTTTATAAAAAGAAAACTAAACAAATATTACTGTGGTAAATTTTCAGTAAAAAATTATATTGACTTAAAGTAATCATTATTTGCATATTTATCAGTATTATAAATTTATAATTATAATGAGTTATTTTTGTTTATTGTGTGTTCAGGGCTTGTGTTTTAATTTTCAGCATTAAAACTACAATTAATTTTTTTTTTCTATCCCTAAATTTAACTAATAAATAATTTTTTGTTAAATCTATTTAAATATGTTTCTCATGACTAAATTTTAAAATTTAAAAATAATTTTTCATATATAATTTTATTTTTTATTAGAATTTTAAACTGCTTCTTTATGAACATATTTAACACCTTCTTTATATTTCTTAAGATATTTTTATGTGCTCATTTTAAATTAGTTTATGGAAACTAATAAAGAAAGCTTTAATGGAAATTGTTAGTCATTTATTATAATATATAATAATCACTATAATTTTTAAGAATCAACTTTGGTTAGGCGATTATTTTAAATTATCATTATTAGTTATATTTCGGCAAATTCTTATCAGGTTACTATTTTTGCAATCTAATATACAGTTAATTATAAATACCAGTACAAAAATGTAATAATATTTTATATTTGCGAAATAATTTTTAAATATAAATTACGCGTTGCAATTATTTGATGTTTATTTCTGATATTCATAATAACGAATCTTACATGTATTTTAAGTTATTTTTGTTGTTGTTTCTCTAAAAGAATCAGATTTGTGTTAATTATCTTATCTAAATCTGTTTCCAGCATACTGAGAGAAATAAATTGTATGTATGTATATTATGGAAAAAATTATTCCCACAAATTTCAGATAAAAATGCTCTATTTTTTAGATCTTATCCTTTTTTGTTAGAAAGATATTCATTATAGAAATAAGTTCAGATGCTTGCATTTTTAATAAAAAAAAAGTTAAGGGTAAAAATGCATACAATCTGCATTTTTAGGATAAAGATGACCTTAAAAAAGAATGCTTCAAATAAATTTATAGAGAAAATAATTTTATTTTTAATCTGTAACAAAATATTTTACATTAACGAAGTTATTAAGATGCCTTTAGTGACATTTTAAACCAGAGAGATTTCCGTAACATATATAAAAAAAATTCTTTTTGTAATTATATATTTTAAATTTTCTTAGAGGAATAAGTATAAATTGAATAAAATTAATAAATAATCATTTATATTTAAAAGATTCATTTTTAATATTGTTTTTTTTTATCTATGAAAAATATTAAAGAATATTTTTCAAAAATAATTTCATAAAATTCATTTAAAATTGCATTGAAACCTGAAACGTTTTCCATTTAATATTTTTTTTTTTTAAAAATTCTTTTTCATAATGAAGTGTTTTTATTATTATAGAAACTAAACAATCATATCAAATCTTATCTAAATTAATTCCTAATCTAATCTAAATTAATCTAAACAATCGAATCTTATCTAAATTAATTTTATAAACAATTATAAGAAAGTATTTTTTTGTTGAATTATTTAAATAAATCTTATTCTAAACCTTTAAGCAGGCTTATATTCAGTTATTCATGTTATATATTTTATTATTATTTAAGCATTTTGTATACATTTAGCATATTCAATACTGAAGAGTTACTTAGAGCAATACATTACTTTATAGCAGCCAAATATATCGATAATATAAGACTTTTATAGAAATAGTTTGTATAAATTAATTTCTAAATCCCTTAAAAGTTTAAAATTAAAACAAACTATTAGATGTTATAGTTATTTTCTTGATGATTCTGTTACGTTTTGCATAGTATTTTTATTTTGAATCTATTCTTTTTAATTTCTAGGTTAACGTATTCTATATAATAATAACGTAAATTTCACCAATTAATTCAAAAAATTACATTCCATGTAAATTAGGATTTATTTTACTTCTGCTTTCTATATTAATCATATATTTTGGTAAAATACAAATATTTGTTTTATTTCTCCATAGTACAAAAAATAATTAAATTAAAAGGTAAATCACTCTAAATATTGAAAAATTTTTTAACATAGTTTGTAAACATTAAATTATGCATTAAAAGAAAATGATTGAAAATAGATGTCCTATTTTTGGCAGATATTATAGGTAATCTTTAGATTCATGAAAGAAATCTTCTACGAAAAATTATAACAAAAAGGTTGGTCATTACATTATGCAATATACCTAAAATTAATCATTTCTAACTACTAAATCCTCAGTTATCCGTTCAACTTTGACAAGATTATGTAAACAAATTAAATTGAATAATTTTTATTCTAACTAATTTTGCCTATTTATAATGAGCTGATTTATTAGCTAAAATTACACTTTTATCTAATTAAAAAATCTAATTAGATTTTGTTCGTAATTTTTGTTAAAAATGAAAGAGCACTTCTTGAAAATCAAATAATATGAAGAAAATATGGGATATTTTACTTTTAATATTTTAAGATATAGAAATACAATGCTTTAAAAATTATTTTTCAGCAATTGAATCTTTGTGGAAAATCATTCTAATTAACTAGCTAAATAAAATCATTATTACTTTATTAACAGAATATTGTGCATATCAAATATATAAACATTTCGAGGGATTATAATTTTTTTTATAACAACCATAAAAGTTTCCTCTGGCCGTTTTGAAGGATTGTATCCACTGTTAGAAATTCATATTTTTAAAAATTATCACAGCTATTTAGGAAAAAATTAAATATTTTTTTCATAAAATATCTATAATGCAGAACAATAAAATTGAAGAAATTAGCAATATTATATTGAAATTAAAGGCTTCACTTATATAAGTAACTATGGTATAATACGAATAAGGTATAAAATAAATTTGAAGGCTAAATCGAATGAAATATCGTATGAAGTCAACTATATGAAATAAATTGTAAAATATTTAAAAAAAATAAAGTAATTCAACTTTTAAACATTAAGAGTAACATCGTTATTTGTAAAGGAAAATAAACTTAAGTATATTTACCAACTTTGAAGGCAAGTTTTTATTGTCGTTTTAGAGAATATTAAAAAATGTTAAAATGATTTTATTAAATACCATAGTTTTTAAAAGTTTTTAAAAGGATTTTTATATGTTTTATTCAATAAAAATTGCTGTCATATTAATAAAACTTTTGTGCATTTCTTAATTTAGATTTGAAGAAGAGATCATGGTTTATATTGGATTTATTTTTTGTAAGTATGATTCATTATAAGTGAGTATAAAAACTATGAAGACCTCATAGACTGCCCCTCACTTATACACAGGCAATTATAAATGGTACTTCAACGAAAAACGTTTGCTTAAACATGGAAAATTAGAAGTTTAATTATAGTAGTAAGCAGACAGGTAATCATTCAAAAAATAATGTTTTCCTTGAGTCTACTTTTATCTCTAAATTCTAGTAAAGAAAAAGTGATATATGCTATTAAGTAAATCAGGTAAAATGCGTTAAACCTTAATTGAGAGGCAAATCACTGCTCTAGAAAAAATTATTAAATAGAAAATGTATTAGAAATGAAAAAAAAAAAAGGAACTGACACATACAAAACTAAAATTTAATTGAAAAGTTATTAATTTATTTCATTTTATTCTTTTAAATGAAGAATTATTTTTCTAACTATTCTTGATATGCGATATCGAAATAAGAACGGAAACTATTTATTATTCTGTACTCGTACATAAGTAAATTGAAATACAATTTATAAATGGTATAGTTAATTAAAATATTCATTAAATAAATTATCTATAATAAAACAGAATTATTTAGTTAATTAAAATAATTTTTCTATTATTATAAATGATGTCAAAAATTTTATATATCCATATATTTGTTGTTTTTAACAAGTTTTATAATATTATTTGCTAGAGACAAATTTTTATGTATAAAGCAAAATATTTATGCCTTTAATTCCTCGAATATGCTAAAAAGGCCTAACGATACCTAAACCTTATTTCAATGAAACCATTATCGTTATTTTATTGTTTGTTGCTGTATAGTCCAAACTCTTGACATAATTCATATTAGTTAATTTTCAATTAAATAAAAATCTGGAAAATTTTTAATTATCTGCAATATTATACTTATTTTAAAATCATCTTATCTAATTATCATTTTCTTAGTGTTTACAATAATATACTGCTTCAGTTATTAAACAATGATAGTGTGAACATTAACGTTATAAGCTAACAGACAAAAATAATTTTCTTTCTTTCTATGATGTTTTAGGCATTTCATAGTAAGTGTGTAGAAAAGCACGCACAAAAATATGCTAGATGATTTTTGTCACTGCATAAAACAGTAATGTACAGTAAGCATAAACGTACACAGTAAATACACACAAAGTAAGTACACTTAAAACAGTAAGTACACACAAATATTTTAATATTCAAAGGGTACAGTAATCTTCTGCTTTCATTTTTTTATAATTTCATTTATTTGAATATATTCTATAATTATTACAGTAAAATGAGATAACGATTTCCTTTTAGAAATATCCTACAGTGTTGTGTCATTAAAGCTGTGATCAATTAAAAATAGATATACAAAATTGCTTTTATTTTAATTTTTTTCAAATCTATTTTGTAAGGAACATTTATATATATATTTGAAATAAAAAATCAAAATTTTACTCAAGCAAACAATTTTATTATTACTTTTTTTGTTTACTATCATACACAATCAAAGACGTTGGTTGACTCCAAACGAATTATATGTAATTTGTTATGCAGAATCAGTTTATGTTGTTATATAACATAACGATAAAAATTTAATTGAAGTTACATTCATTGCTTATTTTCTGCATATTTCTTAATTTTTCTATTATTATATCGAAGAGCTTTAATTTAACCTATTTTGAGGATATAGGGATAAAATGATTGTAACTAAATATAATACGAATGCTTAAAAATCAGATCATTGCTGGCAGTATAAACAACTTTTAAAAATTTCCTATCATGTCATCTATTTCATTAAAAAAGGAACACAGGATTAAGCCGGCAGATTAATTGAGGGTTTTAGGATTAGAATGAATCTCGATTTAGGTATTACTTCTTTTTGAGTTAAATATTTTGCTATTAGTTGAATAAATAGTGATCTATTCATGCTATTATAAATCATACATTAATCAAAAGTTATAGATTTCTTGTTTCTTTCAAAATAATGAAGCATAAAATTCTTATTTTCAGTGCTCTACATTTTGATGTAGTCTTTGTACTACTAATGCTTTTACGTTCCGCAAGAGTGATTATAATCATTATATGGAATTTTTAAAAGGAGAATTATTTGATGCATTGGATAATGATGAGTGAGTGTTTTTTAATTTGTAATATTTTTATCAACGGTTAGCAAATTATAACTTTTTATTCAATGGACACACATTTTCACCATGTAAATAATATGATATACTTTTATTAAAATAAGTTTATTTTTTTAAAGTTCATACCAATTTATTATAAACTACAAATTTGTGATTTTATTTGAAGATTATGAAATATTGAATCTATATTCTCCTACTTTTATTTTAATATTTAGAATTTTTTATATTTTCAATTATAAGGATTAAGCCATCTGAGGTCCAAACTTGACATGTGATGTTATTTCAAAATTTCCTAAATTATGTTTTCATAAAAAAATTTAAAAATTTTAAAAATTTCTTGTAATTTTTAAAAATTTCCTAAAAATATGTTTCCATAGAAAGGCCAAGGTCTTTGTGACTTGATATTACGAATTGAGTAGTCAAAGACAAGATGATACAAGAGATAATACATGACTTTTTATTACCAGAAAACTTGAGTATTTTTTGCGAGTAGTAACCACATCATTTTTTAATTAAAATATTGAGATGCGGTCTGGGAGAATGATCTGAGAAGTTTCGGATGTTATTCGTATATTTAGTATTATAAAATTTGTATAATATTTTGTAGTAAATACATTTTTTATACTCTACTATCATTTATAAAAGTATTATTCTTTTTAAAAGTATTTTAAATAATAAAATTTTCATTAAAAGTGCATCATTTATAAATATGTATTTATTTAAGATTAGCAATAATTTAATTTAATTTTATTTCGTTATTTTTTTCTCTTAAATTGAAAATCTTTATTATTGAATTCATTTGAGAAAAATCAATGTTTATCTTAATTTATTTTTTTGAACAATTATCAGAAAGTATGTTTTGTGGGATTAACTAATTAATTCTTCGTCTAAAATATAAACCAGGCTTATATTAACTGATTAATCTTATATATTTGATTATTATTTAAACATTTTGTATACTTTTAGGATGTTCAACATTAAGAGAAATACGTTACTTATAGCAACCAAATTTATCGATAATATATGATATTAAACAAATAATTTGTATAAATTAATTTCTAAAACCTTTGAAGGTCTAAAATAAAAAGTCTAAAGGAAGGTCTAAAAGGTCTAAAATAATTAGATGCTATAGATATTTTCTTGGTGATTCTGTTACGTTTTACATAGTTGCTTTATTTTGAATCTATTCTTTTATAGCTAAGTTAACGTATTATAAATAATAAAGTAATTTTCCCCAATTAATACAAAAAAATATATTCCTTGTAAATTAGGATTTATTTTTTTCTGCTTTAAATATTAATCATATATTTTAGTAAAATGTGAATATTTGTTTTATTTCTCTACAGTACAAAAAATTAATTAAACTAAATTAAATCACTCTAAATATTGAAGATTTTTTAACATAGTTAGTAAACATTAAATTATACATTACAGCAAAATGATTAACAATAGATGTCCTATTTTTGGCAGATATTATAGGTAATATTTATATTCATAAAAGAAATCTTCTACAAAAAATTATAACAAAAAATTGGTCATTACATTATGCAATATACCAAAAATTAATCATTTTTAATTACTAAATCCTCAATTATCTGTTAAACCTTGACAATATTATGAAAAAATTAAATTGAAAAAATTTTATTCTGACAAAATTGGCACATTTATAATGAGCTGATTTCGCCCTAAAATTGCACTTTTATTTAAAAAAATCTAATTAGATTTTGTTCGTAATTTTGTTAAAAATGAAAGAGCCCTTCTTGAAAATCAAACAATATGAGAAGAAAATATGGGAAATTTTAGTTTTAGTATTTTAAGTTACAGAAATACAATGTTTTAAAAATATATTTTTTCAGCAATCGAATCTGTATGGAAAAACATTCTAATTAACTAGCTAAATGCCAATCAATATTAATTTTGTACATATCAAATACATAAACATTTCGACGGATTATAATTTTTTTTTGTAACAATCAAAAAGTTACTTTTTGATAGTATTCACTTTAAATTGATGTGTTTTTTTAAAAAATAGCTGATAATTTATATAATATTAAATATTTAGGAAAAAATAAATGTTTTATACAATTATAAATAATAATAAATTATTACTATTATATATTTTTATTATTATTATTAAAGAACAATAATAATATATTATACAAAAAATAGCATATTATATTGAAATTAAAGTATCGGCTTCGTTACTGAAAGAAAAATAAGTAACTGTGGAATAATATAAATACGGTATAAAATAAATTTGAAGGCTAAATCGAATTAAATATCATATGAAGGCAACAAAATGAAATAAATGGTAAATATTGAAAAATAAAATAATTCAACTTTTAAACATAAGTAGCTCGTTTTGCTTTATTCAAAGAGAGTAACATCGTTATTTATAAAGGAAAATTAACTTAAGTACATTTACCGTCTTTGAAGGCAAGTGTGTATTTCTTTTAGAGAATATTAAAAAATGGTAAAATGATTTTATTAAATACTATAGTTTTTTAAAGATTTTTAAATCATTTACAATATTATTTATTCACTAAAAAAAAATGCTGTCATATTTATAAAACTTTTGTGCTTTCCTTAATTTAGAGTTGAAGAAATCATGAATTATGACAAATGTAAGTATAGAAATTTTCATAAATTTTACAGTTACGCAAATGTATTATTGAGTTTTAAAAGTATTACATATTGCTTTTCTTGTATCTTTTAAAAATAAATACGTGTCTATTTCGAGTGAAATATTAATAGTATGTTTTAATAGTTAATATTAATTGAAAATGAAATTATGTAAAATTTAAAAGTACATATGATTATGATAATTGCTGCAGATGTAAATAATCGAAATTAAATAATTATACGGAATAAAAAAAATATTCCTGTATTATTTTTAATACACACACACAGTCTTTATCATCGTTTAATTCTTTTTCGCCAATTTTTTATTTTTCTAATAACCTAATTTACAGACGTTAAATTTTCTAGAGAAAAGTTCATATATCTATTAGATGTAAGGGAGGAATCAGTGTGACTTTGAGTAAGTATACTTCATTATACTAGTAAATTTCTTGGAAAAACATTGTCGAGTTGGAGTGTAGGAAACAATGCTTTCTGACCATCAGGACAAGTTGAAATGCATCATAACTGGAGATGGGACTTGGATTTATGCTTACGTCCCGTAAACAACCGTTCAATCGAGCTAATATTGTGACAAAGGTGAAGTAAGATCGACAAGAGCAGCTCAAAAAAAAAGGTCACGTTGACAGTTTTCTTCGATTACCGTGGTGTGGTTCATTATGAATTCCTTCCACCGGGAGAAACTGTCAACAAAGAATATTATTTGAGGGTTATGCGTCGTTTTCGGGAAGTTATTTGCAAAAAGAGACCACATTTATGGAACGACAACTCTTAGTTTTTGCATCATGTTAATGGTCAGCTCACACTGCATTGATTCCTCGTGATTTTTTCACCAAAAAGAAATCCATATCGTTCCACAACCACCGTATTCACCTGATTTAGCACAGTGCGACTTCTGGCTATTCCGTTAACTCAGAAAACCACTCCGGGGACACCGTTTTGAGTCGATTGAAGAGATTCAACGTGATTTGAAGAACGTTTTGAGGCCATCCGGCCAATGACTTTTTAGCATGCAATGAGGATTGGGAAAAACGTTGTCATAAATGCATTGTGTCCGGAGGGGATTACTTTGAAGGTGATGAAAAAATTGGGAAGAATAAATAAAGAGTTTTTTAAAAAAAATAAAAATTGGTCTTACTTTTTGAGCACAGTAGTACAACTTATAATTAGCAGAGTTAATTAAAATATTCAATAAATAAATGATCCATAATAAAACTGAATTTTTTGTTATTATAAAAGCTGTAAAATGCAATATTTTATTATCCATATATTTGTTGTTTTTAACAAGTTTTATAATTTTATTTGCTAGAGACAATATTTGTTTGTATAAAGCAAAAATTTACGTCTATAATTCCTTATGCTAAAATGCCTAAACTCTTTTTTTTCCTGAAACCATTATCATTATTTTATTGTTTGTTGTTGTACAGCTTAAAATCATAGCAGCATTCTTATTAGTTAATTTTCAATTAAATAAAAATCTGGAACATTTTAAATTATCTGCAATATTATATTTATTTTAAAATAATCTATGAAATTATCATTTGCTTAGTATTTACGATAATAAACTGCTTCAGTTATTAAACAATAAATGTGTGACCTTAACGTTATAAGCTAATAGACAAAAAATAAATTTTTCTTAGTAATTATGATATTTAGTTTTTTCATTGTAGAAAAGCACACAAAAAAATATGCTAGTTGTTTTTTGTCATTGCATACAATAGTAATGTTTGGCACCAAATTAGTAGGAAAATAAGTTGGTTGACTTCAAACGCATTATATGGTATTTGTTAAGTAGAAGCAGTTTATGTTGTTATATAACATAACGATAAAAAATTAATTAAAGTTATGTTCAATATTTATTTTCTCCAGATTTTATATTTTCTATTATTATATAGAATGCTCTAATCTCACTTATTTTGAGGATATAGTGGCAAAATGATTGTAACTAAATCTAATAGAGCTTCCAATACTTTAAAATCAGGTCACTGCTGCCCGTACAAACAACTGTTAAAAATTTCCTGTCATGGCATGCATTCCATTGAATAAAGAACACAGGATTAAGCTGGCAAATTAATTTAGAGTCGCAGGATCAGCATGAAACGCGATCTAGGTATTACTTCTTTTGAATTGAATATTTGAGCTACAAGATGATCAAATAGTGATCTATTCATGGTATTATAGATGATATATTAATCAAACTTTTTGTATTACTTTTTTTTTCGAAACTAAGGAAGCATACCATTCTTTATTTCAGATGCCGGCATTTTTATTGTGGGCTATTTTTGCTATTCATTTTACATGCCATTAGACTGATGTTTTACATTTTGTGGATTTTGGTTATTGAAAAATTATTTGATGCAAATCATAATGATGAGTAAGTATTTTTGAATTCGTCGTTATATATTTTTATTCATGTTTACACAATTATATCTTTAGATTGAATAGACCACACATTTTCAACATGTAAATGATATGATATTTTATTAAAATAAGTTCATGACAATATATTCTAAACTACAAATCAGGGATTTTATTTGATGACTATGAAAAGTTGAATATACTATATATTCATCTGCTTTTATTTTAATATTTCGTATTTTTTATATTTTCAATTTAAAGGACTTTTAGAGAATTAAGCCAGATGAGGTCCAAACTTGACATGCGATGGCAAACCAAAATTTCCTGTCACTACGTAGGAGGAATCCATTCATGTGAAATTATCCCATTGGGCTGGGGAGATGGGAGGTTACTAATATCTTCCAGTCAAAGTGCTGGCTTTTGAAAAAAAAAAAAATGTTTATTAATTCATTCATTTAAAGACTACATTTAAACTGAATTCCAGATTACTTTTATGCTCATTTTTTTGATGGTGACTCAAATGAATCAGTTGAAAAGTGATATCAGGTTTCGTACAGCCTGATTAGAATTTTGAACCATGAATGGAATCTATTCATTTAAGATACAACGGTCAGCAGTAGTTTAGTGGTCTTCATAGTGAATCAGCAGATATTTGAAATTTAGTGTAGTATTCACTCTTAAAATCCATCAGTTGCAGAATTCTTGGGCAACGTAGAAAGTATGTCTTCGTAGAAAGGCCAAGTTCTTTGTTACTTGATATTACGAATTGAGGCATTAGAACATACAAGACATTTTATTACTAGATAACGTTGAGTATTTTTTGCGAATAGTAACCACATCATTTTTAAAAGAAAAATATTGAGATGTTGTCTGGGAGAGCGATATTAGTAGTTTCGGATTTTATTCATACATTTTTATACTCTAAAAGTAGTTAAATAACTTCATCAAAATGTTTAATACAATTTTAGAAAATTATTCTTTTTAAAAGTATTTTAAATAATAAATTTCATTACTGAAGTGCTTCATTTGGTTTGCGATAGCAAAATATGTATTTATTTAAGATTAACAATATCTGAATTTAATTTTAGTTCGTTATTTTTCCGCTTAAATTGAAAATCTTTATTGCTGAGTTCATTTGAGATAAATCAAAAGCTTATCTTAACTAATTTTTTTAAACAATTATCAGAAAGTATTTTTTGTTGGAATAATTAATTAATTCTTCTCCTAAAATATCAATCAGGCTCATTTTCACTGACTAATCTTATATATTTGATTATTATTTAAACAATTTAAATACTTTTAGGATGTTCAACATTTAGCAAAAAAACATTACATATATCAGCCAAATTTATCAAATGTATATGATGTTATATAAATAATTTGCATAAATTAATTACTAAATCCTTTAAAGGTTTAAAATCAAAACAACCTATTTCATGTTATAGTTATTTTCTTGATGATTCTGTTACGTTTTGCGTAGTTTTTTTATTTTGAATCTATTCATTTATTTTAGGTTAACGAATTCTAAATAATAACAAGGCAATTTTCCCCAATTAATACAAAAAGTTATATTCCTTGTTAAATAGGCTTTATTTTATTTCTGCTTTGAATATTGATAATATATTTTGGTAAAATACGAATATTTGCTTTATTTGTTTAGAATACAAAAATAATTAAATTAAAGTTAAATCACTCTAAATACTGAAACATTTTTTTAACATAGTTTGTAAGCATTAAATTATTCAATACAGCAAAATTGATTGACATTAGATGTCCTATTTTTGGCAGATATTATAGGTAATCTTTAGATTCATAAATAAATCTTCAACGAAAAATTATAATAGAAAAAGTTGGTCATTACATTATGCAATAAAACTAAAATTAATCATTTCTAATACTAAATCCTCAGCAATCTGTCCAACCTTGACAATATTATGTAAACATTACTGTAAATCAGTTTTATTGTAACAAAATTGACATATTTATAATGAGCTGATTTGCCCTAAAATTACACTTTTATTTAATTAAAAAATCTAATTAGATTTTATTCATAATTTTGGTTAAAAATGAAACAGCACTTCTTGAAAATCAAATAATATGAGAAAAAAATATGGGATATTTTAGTTTTTGTAATTTAAGATATAGAAATACAAGGCTTTAAAAATTATTTTTCAGCAATTGAATCTGTATGGAAAATCATTCTAATAACCTATCTAAATGAAAATCCTTATTAATTTATTAACAGAATATTGTACATAAAATACATAAAAATTTCTATGGATTATAATTTTTATTACATTCAAAAAATTCCTGCTTGGACGTTTTGAAGGACTGTAACTACTACTAAATAAATGTTTTTTTTTTAAATTAGCACAAGTATTTATGCAAAAATCATTATTTTTTCATATAATATTTTTTTATTATATATATTATATATTATATATATATATATATATATATTTTTTATATTTTAATTTATTTATTTATTTATATATATATTATATTTTGTCATAAAATATCTATAAAGCAGAACAATAAAATTGGAAAAATTAGCAATATTATATTGAAATAACGCCTCGACTTTATTACTGAACAAAATATAAGTAACTATTGAATAATACGAATAAGATATAAAATAAATCTGACGGTTAAATCGACTGAAATATCGTATGAAGTCAACTAAACGAAATAAATGGTAAATATTAAAAAAAAAGAAAATAATTCAACGTTTAAACATAAGTAGCTCGTTTTTTTTTATAAAGGGAAAATTAACTTAAGTATATTTACCAATTTTGAAGGCAAGTGTGTATTGCCTTTTAGAGTATATTAAAAAATGTTAAAATGATTTTATTAAATATTATAGTTTTTTTAAATGTTTTAAAAATCATATTTATATGTTTTATTCTATTGAAAAATGCTGTCATGTTTATAAGACTTTTTGTGAATTTTAATTTAGTTTTGAAGAAGAAATCTGGAAATTCGTGGAGTGTGTAAGTATAGAAATTTTCATAAATTTTACGATTACGCAAATCTATTTGTGAGTTCTTAAAGTATTGCATCTTTATTTCTTTGTACCTTTAATTGAAAATGTATTAAAATATTTCAATTTGTTGTTTTAATATGCAAAAATATTTTCTCTGTCCATTCTTGATATGATATGTGGTATCGAAATAAAAAAGGATATTATTTATTAAGATGTACTTATACATCAGAAATTGAAATACAATTTATAAATGGCATAGTTAATTAAAATATTCAATAAATAAATTATTCATATCAAAATTAAATAATTTTGTTAATTAAAAATAGTTTACTAGTTATTATAAAAGTGAAAAATGCAATTTTTTATTTTCAAAATATTTTTTAACAAGTTTTAAAATTTTATTTTCTAAAGACAATTTTTTTATGTATAACGCAAAAATATTTGTTCCATTAATTCCTTGAGTATGCTAAAATGCCTAACAATGCCTAAACTCATTTTTTCCTGAAACCATTATCATTGTTTTATTGTTTGTTATTGTACAGCTTAAAATCATAGCAGCATTCTTATTAGTTAATTTTCAATTAAATAAAAATCTGAAACATTTTAAATTATCTGCAATATTATACTTATTTTAAAATCATCTTATTTAGTTAATATTTGCTTAATTTTACAATAATAAACTGCTTCATTTAGTAAACAATAATTGTGAGATATTAACCTTATAAGCTAATAGACTAAAAATCAATTTTTTCTTAGTAATTATGATGTTTTAATTTTTTCATAGAAGAAAACAAAAAATAAAAATAAAAAATACTTGTTGATTTTTTGTCTTTGCATAAAACAGTAATATTTGACACCAAATTAGTAGGAAAAAAAAGCACACACAAATATTTTAATATTCGAAGGGTACAGTAATCTTCTGCTTTCATTTTTTCATAATTTCATTTATTTGAATATATTGCATAATTATTTAAGTAAATGAGATAACGATTTCCTTTTAAAATATCTTACAGTGTTGTGTCATTTAAGCTGTGATCAATTGAAAAATATACAAAAATTGCTTTTTTTAAATTTAAAAAATTAATTCAAATCTATTTTGTAAGGAAAATTTATATATATATTTGAAGTAAAAAAACATCAAAATTTTCCTCAAGCAAACGGTTTTTTATTATTATTATTTTTTTTCTGTTTACTATCACACATAATCAAAGAAGTTGGTTGACTCCAAACGAATTATATCTGATTTGTTGTGTAGAATCAGTTTAAGTTGTTATATTACATAATGATCAAAAAATTTAATTGAAGTTGCATTCATTGCTTATTTTCTGTATATTTCTTAATTATTTCTATTATTATATCGAGGAGCTTTAATTTAACTTATTTTGAGGATATAGGGACAAAATGATTGTAACTAAATATAATACGAATGCTTGAAAATCAGATCATTGCTGGCAGTATAAACAACTTTTAAAAATTTCCTATCATGTCATCTATTTCTTTAAAAAAAGAGCACAGGATTACGCCGGCAAATTAATTGAGCGTTTCAGGACTAGCATGAATCCCGATGTAGGTATTACTGGTTTTTGAGTTAAATATTTTTATTACTAGTTGAACAAATAGTCATCTATTTATGCAAATTATAATACAGTAATCAAACTTTTTTAGATTTCTTGTTTCTTCTATATGAAGGAAGCATACCATTCTTTATTTCCAGATGCCCACAAGTTCAGTTTCGCCTACTGTATCTTAATGCTTTTAAGGGCGATAAGATTAATTTTTTTTTATCATGTGGAATTTGATTATTGAAGAATTATTTGATACTTAGTAGAACAGTGAGTAAGCACCTTTTTTAATCTTTAATATTTTTTTTTTATTAATGTTAGGAAAATTATAGCTTTGGATTCAATGGACACACATTTTTCTCCATGTAAATTATATGATATACTTTTATTAAAATAATATTCTTTTTCAAGTTCATACCAATATATTCTAAACTACAAATTTATGATATTAATTGGAGACTATGAAATGTTGAATAATTATACACCTGTTTTTATTTTAGTATTTAGGTTTTTTTATATATATTTTCCATTAAAAGGACTGGATCCAACTGAGTGGTCCAAACTTGACATGTGATGGCAATTCAAAATTTCGTCACTATGTAGGGGAAGGGCATAATAAATCCTTTCACATAAGGTTATCCTATTGGGCTGGGGGAGATGGGAGGTTACGAATATCTTCCCCTGTCAAAGTGCTGATTTTTTTTTAAAAAATTCGGCACCATTTTTAATTAATTTATTTAAAGACTACATTTAAGTTGATTCTAGATTACTTTTTGTTACCCTATTCAGCTCATATTTTTGATGGTGTCCTCAAATCAGTCAATAAGAATTTTAAATCATAAATGGAGTCCATTCATTAAAAATACGACGATCTAGCAGTAGCATATGCTACTGCTAGATCATATATAGCATATGAAGGTCTTCATAGTGAATCAGCAGATATTTGAAATTTCATGCAATATTCACTCTTAAAATGCATCAATAGCAGAATTCTCGTGAAACATATAGTTTCTTTTCTGAAAAACCCAATGTCTTCACAAAGACATTGGGTTTTTTCAGGAAATGATATTAAATGTGACTTGATATTAAAATTTTAGGTATCAGATCATACTAGACTCTTTTCTTACCAGAAAGCCTTCCGTATTATTTGCCAGTAGTACCCAAATCACTGTTAAATTAAAAATATTATGGGATCTTTCTGAGAATGATATAGTAGTGAAACATGAAAATGTTTAAAGTTATTCAAACTATTGTATATATATATATATATATATATATATATATATATATATATATATATATATATATATATATATATAAATTATGAATATATATTTCCTACATTGCGTTTCGTAATACAATGGAAAACTGTCACGTTTTAATCAAAATGTATAAA